>AWWV01013224.1:0-38957 GCA_001974805.1 Corchorus capsularis | reverse complement strand
GATGTTATCCGTCTACATTCAAGAACTATTTAATTATTTTTATTATTTTTTTCCTTTTTTCTTGCCTTGCTTTTTCTTTGATAGCAAATTATGTAAGTACCATATCTTTTTGTTGTTGTATTTCTTAATATTAAATTTTGTTTTAATTCTTTTTCTTCATTGTTGGAAAATCAGTTACTATTCTTTCCATTTTATTGTTTCTTATAATTTTTCTTAATGATCTTGATATTTCATGGAAACTATGTTTCTGTATTGATGTTGATCAAATGTAATAATATATATGATTTCGTTGAATTTTCAATTATATATACTAATGATAATATAATAAGATAATTTTAATAAATCATTTTAATGTTTATCAACTATATCTATATATTTTGTATCTCATACATAATTTTTGGATTACAATAATTCAAAACCACTAGACAACACATTGTTATTTTAACTATATACCGTTTTAAAAAAAAATCGTTTTAAGAATATATTTTATTTTAATTTAACAAGAAAAATTAACCCTACCTTTAAAATTGTATATCAAACAATGAATTATTTTCAGAAACCATATATAAAAAGGCAAATTATACAATACACCGGCGGTGGAGTTTAGAAAACTACACAAACGGGTGCTGAAAGGTGACATGTGTCACTTAGGAACTATATTGAAATATTTAAAATTTAATTAATTCAAAAAATGGACACATGTCAACTCTACAAGCCATTTGTGGAGTCCAATGTGATATCATGATTATTTTATAAATGGGAATTATTGATATTAGGAATTTATTTTTTGAATTTATTTAGTTTAATTGCTAATTTAAATTAAATAAGTTGGTTGGAGGACTAAATTGATAGAGTGGTAAGTTGAAGGTTTTATTGGAAAGAATTAGTAAGCTTTGGGGGTAAGTTGGTCTTTTTACCCGTTACTATTAAAGGCCAAATTTCTCAATTTTTGGTTCAAAATTTTTCCTCCCCATTTCATCTTCTCTCCCAACCGAACTCTCCCCCTCTCCCCCTCTCCCCCTCTCCCACACCTCTTCAATTTATTTTGATCTAATCTTACATGCATTGATGAAATTGTGATCTCCTCATCTCCCTAAACCTATTAGTACCCTTAAGTAAGTAGATTGGTGGAAGAACATGGGTGTTTTAGCTTGAAGAAGGAAATTTTGGTTGGTAAGATTTAAATCCTTAGTTTATCTTGATTTATAGTTGTTATTGAGGCTTTGAATGTTATTGTTGATGTATATGTATTTGGTATGTTTGAAGTTTTACTTGGAGTGAAGAGGAAAGGTGGATGAACATCAAGCTTTGGGTAAGTGATGAATTCTTGGATGAATTTTAATGGTTGTTTGAGGATGAATTGATGTTGGGTTTGTTAGAATTTAAGTTTAGAATGCATTGGGTATGTTGAAGTATGATTTTTTGGATAAAAATGGAGAAAATTTGGTGTTTTAGGGCTGTAAAAAAAAATAATAATAATAATTGAACATCGCCGGAATCTGGAAATTTTCCAGATTCCGGCAAGGTTTGCCGGTCGGCCGGCAACCTGGCCGGCCAGCCTGCCAAGGCAGACTTGGGCCTGCACGCGCAGGCCCATGCCGCGCGGGCCTGCCAGGCCTGCTGCGGCATGGCCCAGCTGGTTTGGGCCATGTGGTGGCCCAACCAGTTAGGCTGGACCGGACCGGTCTGACCCGGTTTGACCGGCCCGGTAAAAAAAGAGAAAAATTCCAATTTTACCCCTAAGCTTGTTTCGGATCCCGGAATGACTAAATTGACCCCAGGAAGTCAGAATTGGTTATAAAAGCGTATTTACGGGACAATACAAGTGTAATTACCAAATTACCCTTAGTGGGAAAATTACCATTTTACCCCTAGACGCTTTCATTGTTAATTTAAGCATTCAAATTGCACCGTTAGAGTGAAAGAGATGTCGTAGTGACTTCGTAATAGAAATCATCGGTTATCGTGAACGGTTATAATTACGATTTTACCCCTAAGCGCTAGAAAATGCCGATTTAGCCACGGAAAGAGGCTTTAAACTCTTAGAACCGTTCCGAAAGTGAATAAAGCCTTAGTTGGGCACGTGTATGAGTTTAACGGATCTTGTTGTATTTTCTTTTGTATTTTTGTTTGTTCATATTGAGTTTAATTTTAATGACTTTGATTTTTGGTTCCCCTCTCTAGGCGATAGAGACGCCGGTCGGGACGCTTGATTTGGCTCACAGAGGACGGACCTTGGGGGTATACGAGACCCCGAACTGTGAGTGGGCTGTCCTCAACGGAGAACCCGTTGAGGAAACTATTTTATTACTGTTTTGTTAATTGTTTTATAAATGGTTTTGTTAAATTATTTTGGGTGCATTAGCGACTATTGAAAATGGTTTTAAATTGGTTGTAAGCATACGGGGACTCGTGGGCTGGACTCAACCCAGGGAGTACGTATGGCTGATTTTGGTGGAGTACTAGCTAGTAGATTGTTGTTTGGCGGACCATGATTGTGATGGATCCACATGGCCGTCGGCTCCAGGCCCGACACGCAAGCTAGCCGTTGGCGTGTGCATGGGAGAGCCAAACTGGGTGTATTGCGTCCACCACGCAATGCCGGACCCAGGCCAACGTCAGGGGTACGGGCAGGAGATTTTCATGATATATGATATGACAGATTTGCCCCTGACGGTTCCGGAGGTTGACTCGGGCCAAGGTCACCTCGGATATATTTTATATGGCAGCCCATGATTTAGACCGAGCACCGCTTTGTGTATATTGGATTTATTATTACTAATTGTTTTATTATAACTTGTTTTATAAGTTGTTTTGGTTGTGAGTGCACCCCACCCTCTTCTGATTCTCTTTTGAGGGTGGCTCACTCACTGGGTACATATTTTTTGTACTCACCCCGATTTCTTTGTCGCTATTTCAAGATCTTAGCGTTGAGCTTCGTGTTGAGTTGGTGGCTTAGGGAGTCTGCTTCTCCGTTGAGGTACCTCTCACTACGCATGGGTTCCACTGGCAGTCGTCATCTACTTTATGTTTTATTTTTCCCTACGGATTTTTGCCTGGATGGCACGCTTTTATGTATTGCTTCCGCTATTCTGATACAATTATTATTGAGTTGTTTTGCTATTCCGTTGGATTTGAGCCCGAGGCTCTTTTATTGATGTTTGTTTAGACTTGAGCCCGAGGCTCAGGGGTTGATGAATGCTCGGATGTGAGCCTGAGGCTCTTTTCGTTGTTTCTGGTTTTGTTTTGTTTTGTGCCTTGATATTGACGCTTCGCGGAACCTCGTGTGCGTGTGACGCGCGGCACGTATTACGAGATAATGCGGCGGTTGTCCGTGCTCGACCTCGAGTCGGGGCGTGACATCCAAAATTTACACAGCCGGTGTATCATATAATCACCCATATAAAAATTAGAGTTGTGTTAAAATATATACACTTTCAGTTCCAATATATTAAGAACTAATTCGTTCAAGCAAAGTCAATTCCAATTGTAAAAAAAAACTTGTTTTATATTTGACATAATTTACTCTCTCCATTCCTAACTAATAATCATTTAGGAGAGATCTTTTGTTCTTGATTATAATTATTTTTATAGTGGTTTTCGGCAAAGATTTTTTCTTTTTTTAATTTTTAACATTCTCCTAATCCTACCTTATTATTACGTGCTTTAATTTTCAAGGCTAATTTTATGATGCTTTTTTGGCAACAACTTTATGATGCCTTACTAATAAATGTAATAAAATTAGTAGTTAAGTAAAGAATGAGTTAAAAAATGCTAAAGTTTGAAATGCTATGAAATTAATTTTTAGTTAAGTAATCATTAATTTTTAAAATTACTAATAAATGTAATAAAAAATAATATAGAAAGTTAGACAATTCTTACCAATTCTAGCAAAAAATTTCTTTCCAATTGATTTGTATTTGAATTACATATAACAAAATTTGATTTGATCATTACTCACGTAGCATTCATATTAATATATGCTTAAATTACTATAATTATTTGTGGCAATAACATTAATCACTATTGAATTATATAAGGTTGCAGTAAAATTGCGATTTAAATGGATTAGTTTTAATTATGTCTCTGCATAAGTCTTTGTAAGCTAACTTTTTAGACATGCAAAATTAAGAAGGTCAAGAACATATTTTTATTTGTAAGTAATAGGAAGTGTAAAGAAGTAATAAAATATGTTGTTAATTGGATAATAATACTCACATTGAACAAATGGTGGTTTTAATTTAAAAGGGGAAAAATATTAAACGGTCCATGTTGAAGGGATGGAGACGGAGAAGAAAGAGGAAAAAGATATGAAGGTGAAAACAGAAGGGAGTAATGGAAATGTTTGATTTTTGGCAAACCTGAAGATTGATCAGCACCAAGGGAGTTGAAAGGAAACAGCAACTGAGTTGATAAGAGGAAAAAAGAAAACAAAGAGAGAAACATTAATTAAAAGTAATTAAGGATTTAGAGTTTAGAAACAATTAATTAAAAGACTTAAACATTAATTAAAAACAATTAAGGAAGGGAAATGTGTAATTACAAAAAAGGGTAGAAGGAAAATGAATGGGGGAAATTCATAGAATGGCTTTTTAGTCATCCGAAAAGTGAGAAAAGACCAAAAATAGCCAACAGGTGACACCACATTAATCCTCAATTTGGCCTTTTAGTAATTTCCATGGTAGTTAAAAAGAATATATAGTATATATATATATATATATATATATATTTGTGGCATAAGTTAAAAAAAAAGACTATTTATATATGAAATTTTCATTCTTTCTTTATGCTTCCATAAAATTTATACAATACACCGTCAGTAGAGTTTAGCAGACTGCACGTGCGGGGGTTTAACTTTAAGGGTTGACATGTGTACCCTTAGGGAGTATGTATATAATATTAAATATTTAATTATGAAATGGGATATGTGTTAACTTCTTAACCCGCTTATGGAGTCAAAATTTACACTAACAGTGTATTGTATAACAATCCTATAAGAAAATTTATACAATACACCGTCAGTGGAGTTTAGCATACTATACGTGCGGGGTTTAACTTTAAGGATTGACATGTGTACCCTTAGGGAATATGTATTAATGTTAAATATTTAATAATTATGAAATAGAGTATGTGTCAACTTCTTAACCCGTTTATGGAATTCAAAATTTATACTGACAGTGTATTGTATAATAATTCTATAAGAAAAATTATGCAATACACCGTCAGTGGAGTTTAGCAGACTGCACGTGCGGGGTTTAAGGGTTGACATGTATTCCCTTAGGGAATATGTATTAATATTATTTAATAGGATATGTGTCAACTTTTTAACCCGTTTATGGAATCCAAAATTTACACTGACAGTGTATAATAATCATATAAAAAAAATTATACAATACACTGTCAGTGAAATTTAACAGACTGCACGCGCGGGGTTTTGGGGGTTGACACGTGTCCTCTTAGGGAATATGTATTAATATTTTATATTTAATTAATTATGAAATAGGGTATGTGTCAACTTCTTATCCCGCTTATGGAGTTCAGAATTTACCTAACAGTGTATTGTATAATTATCTTATAAAAAAGATTATACAATATATCGTCAATGGAGTTTAGCAAACTGCACATGCATGGTTTAAGGGTTGACATGTGTCCCCTTAGGAAATATGTATTAATATTAAATATTTAATTAATTAATTATGAAATGGGGTATGTGTCAACTTTTTAACCCGCTTATGAAGTCCAAAATTTACATTGACATTGTATTGTATAATAATCCTTATTATAAAGCTTACAATGTTATTAAGATAGGAAAATTATATCATCCATTGTCAGTAGAGTTTAACAGATTTTAATTCGGGGTTAAATGGTTGACATGTACCTTTTTAGTGTATATTTTCAATGTTCAATACACTATTAATTAAGTAATAAAGTGTATGTGTTAGTTTTTCAGTCCATTTGTAGTATAAAAACTCTATTGACGATGTATCAAATAATTATCGAGAAAATGGTGTATGTATTACTTTTTTAACCTATGTGTACAGTATAAAAATTTCATTGACGTTGTATTACATAATTATTCATTAAAAAGAAACAATAATGTTTTTCTACATATTATAAAGATTTAGTAAAATAAATATTTAGTGATATTTTTCAACAAATTACTAAAAATTTTAAAGTATGGGTAAAATAAAGATTTAATAATACTTTTTTTGTTTAATTTTGCAACGTAATTAAACTTTCATTACAAAAAAATGTTCATTCCTTATCAAGTTTGCTGCTAACTAAAATTCAAATACTATATGATTAATGAATTATTCATAAATAAATTATAATTTTTAATATTTACTTTAAAATTTGAACAAATCCCAGTGCAACGCATGGGTTCTAACCTAGTATAACCTTATACCAGGCTTGATTTCAAATATTCGAAACCTAAATATATACGGAAAACTAGAAAGGCAATTAATGACAAAGTTTCCATTCTTAACGTTAACAACTAACTTTAGAAAAGTATCCAGGCATTGCCTTTCCAAGCCAAAATGCAACCCCGGCATCAAAAAAGTTTCCCAATCGTTAAAGGCAAAATTAATAACGTCCAATAACCACTCCCAGTTTGAATTGTGCTTGCTCTTGATCTGAACTCTCCACCAGTACCCCCTTTTACTGCTAACGGCTACTAGTCCGAAGCTCTGTTCTGTTTAATGTTTGTTTAATCATCACTTGTAATTTTTAAGCTTTTTGCATTTGAATGCTTTACTCTAATGTTTGGCTTTAGGGGTTAAAATTTTGAAAAGCAGGATTGAATATTAATTAATTAATTCCTCACAAATACTATAGTAAGTAGTACTGAAAATAAGTTTATACTATATGGGGAGAGCAATTTTTTTTTTTTGGGTTAATATAAAGTAGTGGGAAAGCTTTATTTCAGGGCAAAGTGTGGCATAATTTTGAGGCAAAAGGAATCAAGCAGCTTTTAGGCCATGAGAGGTGTCATAATGGTGTAATTAGTGAGTGTGTACCTTGTTGTTGGTGTTTAGCACTCACCCCCAAAAATCCCACCACCTTCACCCTAGAGCTAGCTATATACTCTCATCTGCGTTCATGATCTCTGCTTTGCTTTGCCCATTTTATAATATTTCTGCATTATTTTCTCAATCCATGGGAACTTTTTTTTTTTTTTTTCAATTTGCTCACACTATTTGAATATGGTAAATAGTACAATTAAGTATAGTAATCTTAATAAGCATGGCTTCTGATATGATGATATGAACACATGAAATTTGTGTGACCATAATGATTGTATATGATATAATTTAATACAGTTGATTCATATGAGCTGAATTTAATTAAACACAAGTAAGAAAGATATACCATATTAAATCCTATATATTCACTATTCTCTTTTGTATCCTTAAATGAAGTAATGTAAAATCTGATCACCTTAACAATTTTATAAGTTGTATATGAATTGACAGTATAGAATCAACCCTGATTCTGTAATATCTGTTTATTTACAGTCTGGAAAATATCTAACTAACTTGAAAATGATATGAAAAGTTAAAACCTAAATCAACATGATTTGTACCTGTCTTAAAACATCAAATATTGCCAGCTATTCATTTTGTAGGCTATTGGAAATCAGAATGCAACATTTTTTTTTCCTTTCTGCAATGCAGATATAGTAATAGATATAGACATATTAGTAACAACGTTTTTCATTACTGTTGCTTTAAGATTTTCTGGCCATGGCCATCCCTGCCCTTTCTTGTCATTGGGACTTGGGAGTTTATCCCAATTGGAGTAATTTAATGTTGGGGACCCACTTTTTTGTTTCTTGTCCAAATTATCCAAGTATCTGAGATGAAAATCAACGGCCCATAATTGCCATGAACAATCTAAATAAAATATAAATAGATAGGACCAATAGATTTACTTATAAAATCATATTTGCAAAGAATTAAAAGCTCCCAAAACTTCCAAATCTTAGTTAAAAGTCAGTAGGAAGGAGCCTTCCAAGCTGTTTCAGCTTCATGTCTCTAAAGGCACTAGTTTATCTGAGATTCTGATACATAAAACAAAAAAAATACCATAAATCCCATCAGTTTGTTTTAGCTTAAACTAAATTTTCAGAGTGTAGCACATCCCTTCAGAAATGGCTGGACCTACTCAACAGAGAAAACCAAGCAAGGAAACTCACCAAATAAACCAGAAAAAGAGGTGTCAAAAGAATGACAAATTACAACCCTCTTGGTCAGTTGTGAAAGGCCTTTTCTTTGGTAAACAAGAGCAACATCAACAACAAAAAAAGCAAGAGCAGCAGCCGCCACCGCAGCCGCAGCCGCAGCAACAGAAACAACAACAGCAGAAGAAGAAGAAGCAAAAGCAGCAGCAGCCAGAACAAGTGGAAGAAACAGGGAAGAAATGCAAGAAAATGAGGTGTTCGGGTTCATTATGTAGCAACACAAAGGTCATGCACAGGCCTGAAACGGCATCCCCTGAACTTCAGAAGAAAAGGGCAGCGTTAAGTAGTAACAATATTGATGCTTCCAGCAGATCCATGAAAGCTCCAGCTCTGCATGAACTCAATGGAGCAGTTTCTGCTACTAATTCTTCACTTTCTGTATCTTCAGCCACCGTCTCCGCCTCCGCCTCCGCCTCCTCCTCCGCCGGTGGGTCCTTTAGAGGAATGCCGTTTAGGAGGTTCTCTGGGTGTTATGAATGCAGAATGGTGGTTGATCCTGTTCTTGGAATAGCCAGAGATCCTTCCTTGAGGAGTAGCATTTGTTCCTGTCCTGATTGTGGTGAGATTTTCATGAAACCTGAAAATTTGGAGCTTCATCAAGCTGTTAGGCATGCAGGTAATTATTAATTAACTAAAACCAACTTAATTATTTACTATAATCTGTTAACTTAATTATAAACTTTTCTCTGTTCTTTCTTTTGAGAAAGTTACTTGTCCAATTACCATGCTAGATGCTATATAGGTTCCTTTTTCTCTTTCATTTTCTTTACTTTTTTCTTTTCTGGTAACTTCAATGTCAATTTCGGTTTACCATATTAATTATAAATGAACAGTATCTGAACTGGGTCCTGAAGACACGAGCAAGAACATAGTGGAAATCATATTCCAGTCAAGCTGGCTAAAGAAGCAAACACCCATTTGCCAAATCGACCGAATCCTTAAAGTCCACAACACCCAAAGAACCATCTCCAAATTCGAAGAATACCGTGATTCCATCAAATCTAAGGCCAACAAGCTCCCAAAGAAGCACCCACGTTGCATAGCAGATGGAAACGAACTCCTCAGGTTTCACTGCACAACTTTTGCATGTTCACTTGGCCTCAATGGCTCCTCAAACTTGTGCAACTCAATCCCAAACTGCAATGTCTGTAGCATCATAAAGAACGGTTTCAAGGTTGCTCAAGGACAAGAATCGAGTTCTGGGAAGGGAATCCTGACGACGGCGACCAGTGGCAAAGCTCACGACAAGGCGGCCGGAGTAGTGGAAGAGAGTAATGGGAGTAATAATAATAATCAGAATGAGAAAAGGGCAATGCTTGTTTGCAGGGTGATAGCAGGGAGAGTGAAGAAGAGCATGGAAGGGAGCATGGAGGATTATGATTCAGTGGCTGGAGCTGTTGGGGTCTACTCTAATTTGGATGAGTTGTATGTGTTCAATCCTAAGGCAATCTTGCCTTGTTTTGTTGTTATCTATAGAGGGTTTTAGTGGGGTTTTAAGTTTTTCACTATAATAATTACTCTCTCTCATCTAAGCCGCTGGGGAAGATACTAGTTCTTTGTTCTTCCTTTTCTTTTCTTTTTCTTTTTTCTTGTTTTCGGATGATCATAATTTTGTGTAGCAAAATTAAATGTAATTTGATTTGCTAATCACCTCTAACCTGTGGAATTTGGAGTTTTTTTGGGGAAATGGTTAAGGTCCACGTGAGGTAGAAGATTGCTATCAAGGAGGGGTTGGGTTGGGGGGGAATTGTATGGAGGTGTGGTGTGGGGTTTGATTTTGAATAGCGACATGAATTTCTCAACCCAATACATTGCATTAATTGTACATTGGACTACACTAACGCATTGGATTAAATGAATGCTTCAACCCTTGGAAATTGCTTACTACTATGTTTTGTCATTTCATAATTTTCCTTCAAACAAGATTTTTCATTAACAAGACAAATATTAGTAGTAATAGGTAAGTATAAATATAGAGTAGGCCATTAACCATACATATAATATAACCAAAATAAGTTACTAGTATTTAAATGTTCACATTGAGATCATTCACAGTGGTAAAGGTTTGGATTTGGTAAAGGTTTGGATTTGCGGTGGAAGACACTCGATTCAAAGCTCCACAAACTCCTCTTAGTTGGTGATCTGTAAACCCGAAAAATCCACTGATGAAAGTCCAATGATTTATAAATCTCAAAAAGGGACGGCGATTTATCCTGTCCTTCAAGATGAAGATAACCTACCTACTCCTAAACTTTTAGTTAAAAAAAAAAAATCAGATCATTGATCATATCAGCATGGTACTTGTGCAAGTGATCAACAATAAAGACCCTTTAGACCCGTAGGGCCATAACCAAGAAAAGGAGATAATGAAAGACAAAAAATTGGAAAACTTGTATTATTTCATCACATTGACGTACTTTACTGGTATGCATTTAAGATCTCATTGGAATAACTGCTTCTAGTGCTACATTCATGGCGTTCACAATAGAAGTCTCACCAGCAGCAGGCACAAACTTCAAAATTGAAAATTTTAAGTTAGAATATTGATAGAATTCCATTTCTCCCATGTTGCCAGTACTAAGGTTAAAAAAGAATTGATTCATGACCTAGATTCAAACATCAAGCTTCTAATTTCTTGTCTGAAACCATAAAATATTTGTTTCTAAATTCTAACCGGACAAAGTTTTCCAACCATCGATAAAACTAACAATAAACAAATACTATATTAAGTTAATTAGTTAGTAAAATTTGTTTACCATCTTAGAGTGATCACTCGTCAAGTGGGATATAGTTTGGACAAATATGTAATCCGCACCCATACCTTTCTTCTTCCTTAATGGGGCATTATATATATTATTTTGCTTACATCAATGTCCATGGATTCCATTCCATTTGCTAACTCCAAATTAACAAAAACATTGCATATATACATTGAGATTTTGGAACATGGAAAATGAAATATAGTACTATACTTGTTTCTTTTTCTCCCATTTGTTAACGATAGTGGCCTGGCCTGGCCCCGGACATGGCCTGGTGTCTTGTCTTGATCAGGTTTTACATAAACCTGACAAAAACTTTGGTTTTTACTGCATACAAAAGACATTTTGGTTAAAGATTCTTTTGCACAATCTGGGATTTTCTTACAGTTTTGTCTCTACAAGTTCTGTTATTTTCTTAACTACTCGATGAATCAAATCAAGGCCAAGAATATAAGCCAAGTTTTACAGACAGTTTCGCCCATTTCCTGTCCGTACAGCGTGCGCTAGTTTTTGTTCTCTGACTTTGTATTTTAGCTCTGCTTACTTTCCATTAACGATTGCCCATGTGTTCTTGATTTGTGTGGGTGCAATACAATACAATACAATACGATCTTCATGAATAATTTTCTAGATTTTATGTTTGTTTGACTCTAGTTTTGTACTCATTATCTCATGATTTGAGTTTTCTTGATGTTCGATAATAATAACAAAAAAACAAATGGATACGTTAAGAAGCTCAAGTATGGGCTCAATAAGTTCTTGCATATACTATATTCAATTATTCATAAATTCTTCCATTTTCATCACATAGAAAAATGCAACATTTTTATTTCTTTTTTGTATTTGTCAAGAACCATAAGTTACATGGCCATATAAAACTGTCTGCACAGCTTTGATAAACGTGGGTTAATTTTCTTCTTCTTTCAAGGGATATAAATCCTTACAAAGCTTGGTGGTGGGGATCAAAAGCAAGAAAAAGAATCCGCAACTACTTGTCGATGGAAAACAGGAAACGATGACAATGTCAAAGAAGAAGTGTTCTATCTTTTATGTGAGATAAATTTCACCCTCATATTTTGGGCTAAATGTTCAAATAAGGGCTCAACCTTTGCAAAACACTAGCTTTAGGTCCTATATCTTAAAAAAAAGCTCAAATCAAATCCAATGTTGCAAAATCAACTCAATTAAGGGTTTCCTGTCAATATTAGGTTCTGATATGAACGCTTAATTAAGCCTATGAAATTGATTACATACTCTTAATTGAACCAATTTTGCAACGTTGAGTCCTACGATAAACTCAAACATTGAACCTTTAAATGAGCAACAATTAACCCCTATTTTGATTTTCTCATCAAAGTTAACATTAATGTGACAAGTCATGTGTCAATGCACATGGTTAAGGCAAGTAGCATCGAAAGCTATATGATTTATAGAAAAAAAAAATCAAAATATGAAGGTTAAAATAATTTTAAACTAGAACTTCCCGGTCGCGTTGCGCGTGCAGTTGTTTTATTTTATAAAATCTTTTTAAGAAAATTCAGTTAAGAAATGAAATTTTATTGTGAAATGATAACAAAACAAAGCAATTGAGTAAAATTGAAGTATGGAAAAGACAAGAGAATAGAGAGACAATAGAATATGGAGAAGAAGAAAATATGAAAAATGAGAGAAATTGTTCTCATTCATTTTATTCCATAACAAAGTAAGTGGTCTATTTATAGGCACATAGATACATGACCATAAATATAAGGGGATGAACTTAGCACATAGGTATATGTGTATGAATGAACCAAGTCATCAATCTTATCCATGCTTTAATTAGATTCATGGGCATACACAACATACATGTATATTCATAAAAAATTTATAATTATTTGATAATTTATTTTATATATAGGAAAGAGGATGAATGTCTTTTAATGTTTCCAAACTAAATGAATACAAATATAATAAACAAAATATTAGAAAATTAACTATTGACACTTGTCAAAAAAACCAAATGTCAAGTGGCACTAAATGGGGATCTTGTACATAAAATTAATAGTAGGTTTAATAGAAGTTAGAGAGTCAAATTGACACTTTTTATATAGTTCAAAGGCTAAAATATTGGGCTTTTTACTTGTTCTAGCGATCAGGCAAACAGTTTAGCATTTGACTCAACTGGCAATGTGCATACTTTCTTTAATCGTTATGCCTCAACTCAAGAGTCACATATATAGTTTTTATTAGTTTGTTATTATGGTATTTATTTTTAAAAAAAATCTAGTGAACAAGAGAAAGTAAAACATTAACTACGTATTTTTTTGTGTTTGTGCATACATAAAACTTGTGCTATTATAAGATCGTTATTAGTAGTACTACTACTAGATATAATGAGTCAGGTTTGGTGCCAAAGAATGAGGCATAAGGAATTTTTCACCCATGCAATAGCTTTTGTGGACGTAGCTTTTTTGTTTCAGAAATGCTTTTATCAGTTTGACAGTCATTGAGAAGAGTAAAAAGCAAACAATACCACATGGCTTAAAGAAAGAAAAAGCTCAACCATATGCAAGCACCTCGGTGTATATGCATATATCAAGAGACAGAATGATTTGGACGGAAACGAAATCAACGTAACATTATAGTACTATGAGAGAAAAAGAGAAAAGAAGGGTATATGTAGTATATGTTTAAGACAGTAGTCAACAACACACAGCAACAAGCGTGGCCGAGAGGGCTTTGCAATTGCAATAACAACATCTATAGAGAGATCGGGCTCTGTTTTGGCTGCCATTTCACAGTGGGAATGGGAATTAGGTGAAAGGTGTGGGGTTCACACTTGACATTTCATAAGCTTGGTGGTGGAACCCAGAACCCAGAACCCAGCCATGTTTATGTTGCTTTGGCTCGTGTCTGTGTTGGGTCAGGGTCAATGGTTGGACCAGCTTTTAACTACTACAAGGACCATCTTATCTTTCCTCTCTTCACTTCACAGGATGTTATTTCTTCTTTCATTTCTCGACCATATTTTGGGGCCTTTCCCATTTCTCTTCCAAAGTCAAGCACAGCTATACCATTTGTACTACATTTAGCTTATTAATTAATAATTCATTATCTCAAAAGTAACCCTTTTTATTGAAACAAAAAAAAAAGCTTCAAGGGGAGGGAGGAATTGCACTTCTCTTGGTTCTTCAATTCTCAAGATAATAAGATATAGCAAAGTAAGCAATTTAAGGACGTTTTTCCTCTTTTTATTGCACAGATGAAGAAAAGCCAACGTACCCTTTGGCCTTTCCTATGGAGTAATTTATTAGTAATGCATTGAATTTTTAAGGCTTTATTTTTGTTGAAATGCATGCACAGGCTGAGTGTACAGAATCTTTTCATTAAATTCTTGTTCTCGATAACTTCAAGGCTTTAGCATAGTTGAAAATGTAAACATCTAACTATTTTACTGAATGTTAGAAATTGAAGTATAGAAAGGTAAGGTGTTCAGAATTACAGATTCCAATTATTGGAAGTTGCATGCTTACCCAGGATTTCAGGCAAATATTGGGAACAATAAGAAAAGCCTAAAATTGACAACTTTTAATCATTTCCAACATTGCCTCACTGCTTGGCTCATTCTTTTTACCAATATTCCTCACATGGAACAACTGTATTTGCCAACATTTTCTTCCGATAGAAGCATACATTCAACCGTGCGACTTGCAGCCACTTGTATGAAACATATGCTCGTGAAATGAAAAGAAGAGGAAAGCTCCTTATTCCAACTCGCCAGAGAAAGATTTCTCATGCACTCAACTTGATTTTCAGTTTTTCACAAACAAAAATCTATGACAATTTGGATTTCAACTAAAGACAATGGCAAGTTAGTCTTGCGGCCTTCTTGCCATAACAAAACTTTTCACCAGATTTAAGTATATTAGTAATGTGCAGAACTTCATCGTAAAGGAACAAGCAAGAAATCTGTACTGCTCCCCTCTATAAGGTTGGAACTAACTATGAAAAAACAAAAGAATCATGTCAACCCCCCAGCTCATTTAAGTAGGGCTTCAAAATCAACCTTTATCATATTACTTACATCCGCACACTGCAAGCAAAACAACATTTGCATCTTTGGGTACCAAAGCACCAATGTTGGACTAGGAATCTTTGGCACTACCAAAATTGGAACCTGCCCATTGCCCGCTTAAACTGCAACTTTTACCTGCCTTTGAAGATCGGAAAGCACAACAACGGTGTATGACAGCCGCGAATAGATGGTAAATGCAGCAATAGCACACTTTGAAGTTTGAAGTATTTGAATATGATTGACGATTGCACTGTGATGGAAGCCAGTTATGTATGAACTTTGGCTGTTATCTTGTAGACGCATGGTAGGAATCCAGAACATTAGCACTATCGGGTAATCTGAGTGTTGAATTTTGTGAGTGCCGTAGACATGCACATTCTGGCAAAGGGTATGTATATATAGAAGTTTTCCTGTTGAATTTCTTAACTCTGGGCACCATCATTCCCTTACGATCACTGTCTGCGAGCATTGCTTCCATTTCATCCTTAAAGGCTTTCCAACTGCAAAGTGAGAATATTCATGTTTTAAACCTCTTCATTCAATCACATAAATAGAGGGAACATACATGTAGGACAGACAGATCCTAGAAAATATATATGGCAAGGTCTATAACTATGCCTTTCTCCTAGGATATTTTGAACCTACCAGCATTTATGCAAAGCATCAAGTACAAGATTCTTGGCCTTCGTTATCATTCTTATCTATAATCCAACATGAATACATTAAGAAGGTGTTGGTACTCGAGAAGTTTAGAATGTTATACCTGATACCCATGTCCTGTAGCAGAACGACAAGCTTGCGCTTATCAGGCTTAATAGTCTTGGCATGTCCATCAAAAAGGAATCTCCGGTGACCCATCAGAAAATGTGGAAAGTTTCCACCCTGGGTTGTCACAAACACCTCACTAAACAAGCTCACTGTGTAGTCTAAAGCTGCCAGTCTTGAAGAATACCCCTACAATAAGAAACAAAAAGAATGGATGTTAAACAGGAGTTGAAAGGGCTTGATTCTTAGAACGATAAAACATCTTATGAATTTAAGTTAAAAACTAGTTGTCAGATCAGTCATATTGGAGGTCATTCAGGTGACCTATTTACAAAGTCAACTAGCTGGGAGCAAACAACAAAAACTGAACATGTCAAAGCTTTTTTCAATTCACTAATCAATTACTGACAACAGGACAATTGCAAATGAACTTTAAAGATATAGCAGCATATTCCAGTTTCATAAAAGAAAATTAATTGTAGCATCATTTCCTAAGTTCTCCATAAAATGGCTGTTGCAAAGCAATTAGTGATGGTGAGTCAATTAGTTCACTGCTTTAGAATCAGAGTAACGAGAAAAGAAGTGGAAACTTTTCCCATTTAAGTGGCTACTATTAATTAGCCATTCTCGAAGCTAGAAGTATATCAACAATTCAATTGAAGGAATAAATTTCCGAGGCATGATGAAAGAGCCTATCCATAATTTTGTGATGCAAAGTTTAGTTAATACTGCTCTTAGACTTGACCAACTTGCTGATTCGATCTAACTGCAGATTTACATATGTGCTCTTAATACAATCAAATCTATGTTAAGGATTTAATTAAGGGATAGGAGCAGGATTAGATGTGTACAACTGGACTAGAAGTTAAGGTTCTATTTTAGTATTTTGTTTGAGACAGACAAAGAAAACCTACTGCTCATATTCCAGCCTTGAGATAATTTATTGGCAAACTAATTAAATTACACAAACATACAAAAATAAAACCTAAGCTTAATTTACAAAAAAGTATATACCACACATGCCTCATGTAAACTCCAAACCTAAAATATATCAAAAATAGCAGCCCATCACTTACCTCAAAAGCAGCAAGCTCATCGGGTGTAGCAAGAGACTCCTTGGTGTAAAGAAGGGGAAACATCTTTAGCAAAGGAGCTAGATGTTTTTCTGCCTGGTAAATTTTACCTGAGGCTAAGTAAATTGCAGTGTTGTTGTCAAATCCCATACCACGTAGCATCAGTCCAACCTGTGCTGACAGGAAAAAAAATTATGCAGGAAGAGTTATTATGCGCTAAAGATGGACATCTTATACCTTGAACTAAAGACCAGAGCAATACAAAGATATGTTGAGAAATGATTCCAGATTGCATTGAAAAGTTATAAAACTTAGAGAAGTGGCATAAAATGCCATTGAAACAGTAAATAAATTTTTAGCTTCTGTGGCGATAGGGTGTGTAGAGATTTCTTTTATGGTTTGACCAGGATAATGCATTAAATAACCAGAATGATGAAAGAATATATATGTATGTGTCCAGCATTTCAAGAAACTAAGAAACTCAAATATAATTATTTGGAGTTATTGGACATCCATCACTTGTTTTCCCATAGAGCTTCAAAGTTCAAATTTGTATAGGCTTCCATACACTCTTCTAGCACCTTGAACTAGATAATGGAGAAAAGAAATAATGGAACAACATGACAAGGTCAAAAATTTGTATTCCGATTGTATGTATAGCGCCACAACCTATACTTTGAACAGTATGGTTCCAGAGAGCTCCATGAAGTGCTGAATGAAACATTTAAATAGAGTATAGTTGAAGAAATCAACAAGATTCAACTTTTATTACATACCTCCACAGGGGTTAGAGGACATTTTCCTTCGACTCGATTGAGAGCAGGTATGATGATACGATCTTTTCGTTTAAACTTCCCTTTCCACCCTTTTTCTCTAAAAGAATCCATTTCAGATTTTTCAGCCTGTCCACCATCATACACACAGCACGAGAAGGCCACCATATCCTAGAAGAGGGGTAATTCATTGTGACATTAGGTTTCTTTGGGAAATGAACTGATTTTATTAGCAAAAGGAGGGGAAAAGGGATTAGCACCATACCTGCTCAAACCTGAGGTGGACAGAAACATATTTCCCTCCAGTCCTTGAACTTTTCTCAATCATCCTATCAACTAGTTTCTCAGCAAGTGTTCCTATAGGTAGAGAAAACTTCAGCGCTTTATAATTGGCAATGCATCTAAGCAACTGAATATGAGGTGGTACATTCATTGCCAATCTATTAGCAAAGGGTGCAATGCGGATAACCCTGCAGCAGATGCATAACCATTATAAATGAATTAGAAGTCTCAACAGAATTTTGGTTAGATATCAAGTACTAAAGGTATTAGTGAAATACATGAAAAACAAAAGGTTGTTTGTTAGATATCATTCGACAATTTTGTCACTTATATTAACAGCTTGCTAATATAATTAACATTTCATTGTAATAAATAAGAGACTAAAAGAAAATTCTATCTTATTCCTGACAAAGAAAAACTACATCTAGAAGATATAATATGGCACATACCCTTGATCCATCAAAATGGGATGAACAACTCCCAAGTAATAATTTACAGGAGCCCATGCCTGAACACGGAGATATGGAATATTGGAAATGTTGTGATCATATCTTTCCATTAATGCTTCAGGTAACTCCCTAACCACATTTACATAACCTTTAAGGTTGTCTATGAAGTGATCCACATCATATATGTCCCCAAACTGACTGCAAAATAGATGAGTCTTTAAGCATCAGGCTTTCAAATTTCAATATCCTTTCCTTGAAGTAAATTTGCAAACAATGAGTCAATAACGGTGTACCTGGGATCTCTCCAAACACTGTTGAGTTCAAATTGAGGAATGACTAGGATTGCATTTAAGAGTCCAGCTACAGCCACTGCATTGCATATCTGCATGAAAAAATTCAACAATGTTTTACATGCAGTAGATAGAACAACTATTTTGAGAATCGGCTATCAGATACTGAAAATAAGCTTTATGTGCATATAGTAGGAATGGTATAGGGTTCAAAGCAGTCAAAATAGTGGGAACCAAGCACAATTGTTAAGTATTAAAATTCATATATTTAAGTCAAACACATCTGAACAACAAAATGTAGGAATGTAGCATAAGTGAAATAGTGGCATACTGCAGAACGTTGTTGGTTAAGGCCACCATTTGCATCAACGATCAAGTAACCGCTAGAACCAGGAGACTCTGCAATTCAGGCAAAAATATTTAATGATTATATAAATTCGAGCTGATTTCCACTCCATTCAAGCACTAGAACATTAAATAATCCAGAGAATGACAGAGTCTAGACTCTAGAAAGCATCACCAAGGATGGGTCAGATGAAGTCTACTCTGGTTTTCTCAATCACCAGGAAGCAGAAAACTTACATTAACAAGTAGCATTGATTTATATGCTCCTACCCCACCTTCACTAGTTATCACTAACATGTGAAAACAATCATACAACAGCTGCCCCCGAACTCCAATATAAACAATCCTTTGACTAAACTGAAGGATCATAGAACTCTAAAAGAGAAAAGCCATCACAGTATAAGAACTTACCCATTATGCTATTTCTGTACATGGAGAAATGATTTTTAGCCGTTGAATTTGGACAAGGTTTCTGTACTTTCGCCCTTCTTTTGTATTTCCATACAGAGGATAACTGCAGCAAGAAAGCAAATTGTCTCAGTGACCCTATTAGAGGGACGGACCCTGAAGATGGTGAAAAGCCAAGGCAACATGATACATTTCTTTCTAATTCAATGCCTTTTCATAGCAGGGCTCCTAATGCATTTCAATAAGATACATTTCTTTTCTAATGAAACAAAAATAGAATGTCAAATGAACTTCTATCTGGGTCACTATCTTGTTATCCAAAAACCTTTAGCGATCCTTTTCCATAAGTAGAATTTTGATATCTGTGTCGTAACCAATGCTAAGTAAAGGAAAAGAGTAAATGGAAGAAAAGATTAATGGTTGATCTGGGGCATAAGCAAAAAATGCAAAATTTCTTATCAACATCGCTTTCCAAGTAGAAGGTTCCAAACTCCAGTGATCAACTTATCTCAAAAGTAATTTCTTTTTCCCATTAAGCTTCATTGCTTTTTCCATATTTCATTATCAATTTCAATTTACTAATTATTGCATTTCTTCTTTCTCCAAGGAACCAAATTATTTTACGAAAACATTGGTCTTAAGTCTAGTCAGCAACTACTTAAAAAATTTAGTGAAATGAAATGAAGACTAGCAAACAACTAATCACATAACTTAAATCTAACCTTTATAGTATGAAAATAATTATGTAAACGTCCATGTTAAAGCTAAAATTATTTGTTTCACTGTTTAAAATTTTCACATAAGAATTCAGATCCTTTGAAAAACTGAACCTTTATGATCCAAAATCTAGCAACCAACTTCTCCATCATAGTAATTAGTAAATACCAAAATGCAGTTAGCCATCACAAAGTATTCACTAGCAAGAGGGGAAAAAATAAAGAAAAAAAGAGAGTGAAAAATTAAGAAGAGAGAAGTTGAAAAACAAGACCTGAAGAGCAGAAGAATTATCAAATCGAATATCATCCCAGAGCCTCTGAAATTTCTCATGGCTACGGTACACTGACCCAGGAACATAAGCGTACCCCAAAAGCTCAGAAACCGGACCGACACACATGAACAAGCCGGAAATGTACAAAAGCGGCAACACCACCAAGTACCGGAGATTCCACCGGAAGTTTAGGCCGGAACCATTGTTTTCACGGCGGACGAAAGAATGGGTCTTGGAGCGCAACCGTCGGCGGCACTGGGAGAGGGAAGGAGTAAGACGAGGCTGCGGCGGCGAAGGAGGAGGGCTTGGAGAGTTGCTGTTGGTCCCACTACTGCTCTCGCTACTGTAGCCATTGCTGCCATTATTGCTGTTACCGTTGGTGTTGTTGGTATTGCTCTTGGGTTTCATGGAACTGGCAATGTGAGCTGCCATGCAAAGAGAAACTCAGAAACAAAGATGATTTCTTTTTCTTTTTTCTTGTCTTTGGATTTTAAAGTTTCTGTCTGTGTCTGTAACTGTGAAGTATGATATGAGGACTGATTTCAGGAGTTTTTATTTATTTTTATTTTTATAAATGAGCAATATTTTTGTTTTGTTGTTTTCAACTGAGAATGAGATAATATAGTAAGAGAGAGAGAGAGAGAGAGAGAGAGAGAGAGAAGCTTGACCTTTTTAAGTTGGCGTGGCTTCTCAAGTCTCAACTTAGCTGATTTAATTTAATTTCTTCTAATTACTGCGGGTTTTCCCATTAATCACGTGATTAATCAAAGTATTATATGAATGAACGACGACAGAACGTTAGTAAGTGCTTAAGAAGTGGATGGAAGCTGTTACATGTAAGGATGAAGGTGGCACTGGCGGCTACAGCCGTGTCAGCGATTGCGTTGCCTCGGGCTGCGTTGATCCGCTACGGTGACGTTTTTAATAATAGTAATATGGAATGATTGTATGTTTGGACTGTTATACCCTTCCACCCATTCCGGATTGACCATAATCTTTTCTTTTGCACTCCCTTTTGCTTTTGGGCACTATTTAGTATTAGGGACCTCCTCCTATATTCTATTCCTCCGTTCACTTCACTTGTGAATTGATGTTGAAATTCTTTTTTGGTAAAAAATTGGTATTGAAATTCAGGCAGCAAAAACATGCAACTTTTCCCGTATCTCCAGTCTCCATTCGTATCTTTATGCACTCCTCTAGTGGGATCCTCGCCCTATCCCAGATCGGCAGATCCTTCTATAGTGGGATTTGGATTTTTATTTTGTGACACCCAAACTATTTTACTACTAGTATTATCCTTTTTTTTAAACTAACTTCTCTCCAGATTCGAGATCAATTGATAAAATCATTCCACTGATCTTAAATATAATAATAATAACAAGTGGATCGGCCTGCACTGGCGCGTCGGGCGTTCAGAAATCTACTTTTTTGAACAATTTAATAATCGAATTAAATTGTTTGATACACTATGATATTAAATGTGTTGCATCTTTAAAAGACTATACTATTAACATTGAGCATATGCCCTAAATTAGCAATAAATAGTAAATATTTTTCACAAAAAAAAAAATAAATAGTAAATATTAGTTTGTACATGGACATGTACAATAGTTTCAATTTTGTTTCCTCCTCTAAAGTGTGTAGCACTTAAACAAAAACTAAGTTTACTCTTTTCTTCATATGGACATGAAAAGCCTGGAAAGAGGTTACAATTCTAGATAATTAAGGGGGATAGGATTTATTATAACATTTATGTGAAAGGAAAGGATAATTACCAAAAAGGGTTCAAGGGCAAGAACTGGTTAGAAACTAACCTAGAGTCTTCTTAGTAATTTGTCAAGTGAGAAAAGACCAAAAAGGACAAAAAAAAGTTCAAATGTAGCCACCCCATCGATCCTCAAAAGGGGTCTTTGGTAAATTCCCTGGGTTTTTCAAATACTATTTAGTATATATAATACTAATAATAATAATAATTAAATCATCCTATTTTTTCTATTTAATTTAGATCATTAAAGAGAGATATTTTAAATTTGAATAATAACTATTTTTTCATATGTTTCATTTTTTGATTTTATGTTTTGGCACAAAAGAACCTGACCATTCTATAATTAGAAATCATGCTCAAGTAATGTAACGGTATAAGATCTAAGGGAAGTATCCATGACACTCACACCAATAGGACAGTGTTGGACTAGATTAGCTAGAAATTTTACATATTTTAATAATTGCTTTTTTTTTTTTTGTATTTGAGGTTATTATGGATCGAACTTTAATCAGGGACGGAGCTAGGGGGCGGGGGGTTCTCCGAGAGCTTATATATACATGTGTTCTTTTCATCATGTAACTCAATCGAACTTCAATTTCGTCCCCCTAAGAAATATATAGGTATTTTTTTATGAAACAAATTATATGATTTTGATTCATTTATACTTAAATGACCATTAATTATTTGTAGTAATATTAAACTATTTATCAATTTAACTATATATATAGAATAAGTTAATGTTTTGAGTAATTCAAATTAATCAATTAGTCTAACTACATTTATTAAGAATTTAACTAGAAGCATGGTGACACCTAAGTCTTTGCCTTAATTAGTAGGTATATGTCCCTTGAAGTTTATGTTATCACGTTTAAACTGTATGTGGTTTCGTGCAACATTATTTTAATATATGAACTTTTTTCCATAGTAAACTTTAATTATTTATATCTAAAAAATTTTAAGAAGGTTTTTCCCCACATAAGAGGTAGTGAAAGGAAAAAGTCTTGAACTCGATTTTTCATTCGAGTAAATTAATTCTAACTTTTAATCATCTCATCTAAGATGGAAAACTTATGAAATTTATTGAAAAATTTCGATTTTGATATAAAAATACCTCTAGATTACTTTTATAGGATATAAAAATATCGTATTGCATTTGTATAAGTGTCCATTGTATATCAAAACCAAATTTCACTTTAATATAGTATAAAAATGTTCGTCTCCCCCAAAACAAAATTTCTGGCTCCGTCCCTTACTCTAACCATTGTAAATAAGAGTCTAGGATCCTACCACCAAGTCAAATATCCAATGGCACATTACTATGCAACAAAATAGAACGAACTTAAATAAGCTACTTATAAGCACCACATCGCTCATAGCACATCCATTGTTACTTAATAATAGCATCATGTATTGAAATGGAATAGAAATGAGGGGTGAAACTCCTTACTTTAAAAATGAATACACGATTTTTTCAAAAATAAAAAACGAATACACGATAATAAACTCCTTAATTTCAAACTTTATTTTTTTCTACATAATTTCAAACTTTATTTATATATAATAACAATAATAATCTTAAAAGGAAATAAATTCATATATTCATCATAGTTGGTACTTACTAACTACTAAGTGCGCGCATTCTAGTCCAACTTTGTGTTAATAACTCCAATTGTAAATCTCATTTTAGTAATTCAAATAAGAAAAGTGAAATTCAAGTTCTAAAGTAGTCAACTCTGAATTATCACATGCAATCAACTTTACTTTTAATGATGATTGTTAATATACATCAGTATGATATATTTTCTTTTGTAAGACAACCAAGTATCCAACAAATTTTATTTTTTAGATAATTATTAATTTAAGGTTTTAAAACTACTGTCCCAAAGGCCAAAACATAAAAGGCTAAAATCTCAGTTAGAATCCTGAATTTTGTCAAAATGATCAAATAAGTGCCCAAACTATGAAAAGGTCAAATTAGTATTTGAACTTTTTGATTTGGGTCAATTCAGTCCAAAATGTTAGATTATAAATCTGTTAAATGTAAATAATCCAAAACATTTTGGATTGAATTGACCCAAATCGAAAAATTCAGGCACTAATTTGACATTTTCATAATTTGGGCACTTATTTGACCATTTTGACAAAATTTAGGGTTCTAATTGAGATTTTAGCCAACATAAAATGAAAGATTTTTATTAATTGTTAAAAAAATAATTTCACTATCATTTTGATACCTTTTCTCCTAACATAGAAGACTGTCCAAAATTATGGTCCTCCATGTGTCACCTCTCGGCATCTCAGTGGAGCCCTGCATCCATCCGTGAACGAAGACAAATGGTGTTTCTCTATTCTCAAAAAAGTGCAAAACAATTAAAAGGGCAAAATAGTCAATTGAAAAGAGCCAGTGGCATGCCACGTGGAGCCATCACATGGGCGTATGTAAACACTGTGAAAAGACACGAAAAGGAGGAGCCGAAAACTCTTCCGAGACATCCGCTCTCCATCCACTTTACTGGGATCGAACGATCGGTGGCTTGGACTTTCCCTATTTTACCCATTCACCCTGCCGTTTAGGAATGTTTGTTGACTATTCGAGGGCTTTTCTGTAAATTCGAAGTGAAAATTCCTTTTTACTTTATATTATTTCCATTTGCGCTTCTAAAAATTATTTTTATATATTCCGTAACCAAGGGTTAACACTTAACAGCTTATCATCTTTATTATTATTATTTTTTGTAATCTTATCTTAGTTTGAAAATATGTATTCTCAATCTTTATTACTATGAGTTGTAACAACGTGTAGCCTACACAAATTTAGATCCCTCTTAAGTTATTACTTGACTTGAATTAAAATAAAAAAGAGTGCCTAAAGTCAAACAACAAAAACACTAAATAAATAGATAAAATAGGTTATTGACTACTTGTAACATATTGTCATTGACATATACTGACTTCTAAAATTAACATAATTGATTCATTTTTTTTGGTTGAAAATATAATTGATTCATTTGATGTCACGTTTAAGACATTTTTAGAATATTGTTGTATATCAAAACAAATTGATTATCTTATTATCCAAAATGTTTTTTTAAATTAAATGTAATTATATATGGATTTTTTTAAAGGAGGATGCAATATTTACATAGTAGAATCAAATGAGATAATTTCTTATATATCCAAACATCCAATGAAAAATCTCAAAAAAAAAAAATCAATGAGAAAAAACTTAGATAAACAAACTAACTACTAGTATTCCTTTTTTTCCCAAATTATCTGACCCTTTCTTTTTTTGGATAAGTATCTGACCTTTTTAGGTCAACTAATACTTTTTTTTTTGGATAATTAAAGCATTTCATTTATCCAAAGGAAGCAACAAATGTATTTACAAGAAGCATTACAACCAAATCAAATCTTAGCAACTAAGACAAGGAATCTTTAAGTTCCATCTAGCACTGTTGCACAAAAAATCTCTTTGAGAGATTTTGCGAATAAAAACTAAATGACTGCACAGGGGCGTGCCAGTCAATTTGCTGATATTGACAAAGAGTTGTATAAACGTAAAACTGGTGCGCGTAACAGCAGATTAAAGATCAAAGCAAGTGAATTACGGGAACTGGATCAAAGTCACACCGAAGTATTTAAATCATCGATCCCAGACAAGTTTCTCAACATCGAGTGTTTCAAAGGTTGTTCTTATTGAAAAGAGAAGAAAATAACAAGCTGATTGTTATTTCTGAAAAATAAACTAGCAAGAGGTGTTTTAACATTCGGAGACAAGATTGAAAGAGAGAAATATTGAAGAACGAGTATGAACTCGTGATGAATAAGATGAAATCGTGGAGATTTCGCAGAATGTCTACAAAGAAAATTGAGAGAAGAGCGCAGAGTTTTGAATTTTTGCGCGGTGCAAGTTTGTAGCATGTTGAAGCATGGTTTGAAGCATTGAGGTTGATCCATTTATATCGAGGGCGGCATGGGCCTTCAAGCTTAATGGGCTTGACAGTCTCTGACTCAGATTCAATCACTTCAGGAGATGACTTCAAGGAGATGACTTCGTTTTTCAGGCAATTGTCAAGAAAACGCCATGACCTTTACACTAGCCTCTGAGACGTTAGACATCTAGAATCCATGATGAGTCCTCTTCAGTATGTAATTTTCGAATTCCCCATCTCCTTGGCATGATCCAGCATGTCCTGCTGCCTCCTCCTAAGCTTGAAACAATTAATTTAACTAGGAGATGACTCTTGAATGTTAAGATTTGAACTCTTAACATCTAAGCCACGAAATCCATCATACTTAATCACATTAAGCTCATGGTTTCATAAAAATAACATCAATTTCGGAAAATGGCCTACACCGGGGTGGAAAAGCCACTTGTCCTTAATTGAATAACTTGCAAAAGTTATGATCGAAACACGAAATGGCTCAAATTCGACACTTAGCCATAAAATCATGTTTAAAAAGTATTCCAACTCACTTGGCACGAAATCTAGACTCAAATCACCTTAAAACGATAACCTGTCCTTAATTGAAAATCGCGACAAAGTTTTTCCAAATGTGTCGGATTGAGCTGAAATTTCACCAGGATAGTCAGAATAGTTCAAGAATCATCATGGTATGCTTCATGTTGAAATCGCACAACTCCTCCTTGGTCAATTCGCTAATTTCGATATTTTATCCTTAATTGAATAAAATGGAAAACTTGTCGTTCTCCCTCCCAGAGAGCACATCTGGCTAGACGACTTCTTCACCATGTTATAGTGAAAACATAAGGAAGATATGAGCTCTGAAATCCCACGCTTCTCTTACATAGGCAGATAAATTGCTTGCTGACAAACATTGACTCGCTGACTCCTATAATACAGGATATAAAGAGACAACTTCCTGAAAACAGGGCGGCACCTCCTGGGCTACATGAGACGGCTTGTGTTTGTTAATTTGGGCCTATGAGACGTCTCCTTTCTTGATTATAAGGTGACGTGTCATTAAACTCCTTATTTCTTAATCTCTGCTGCACTTGGTGACAGCTTCATTAAAAGGAGTTTCTGCCACTTCCTTAATTATGGGAGGCACATATTAATTAATAATAATTATTCTAAAAATAATAATTATTTATTTATTAATTTTCGGCATTAATTATAAAAATACAAGAATTTCCTGATTCAATGAGAACTAGGGTGGTGCAGAAACCAAGTTTCATCAGGATTTGTAATCAAATCCTGACCACACATCTTGATAATACTTATGCAAAGACCAATTTATACTTCAATTGTAAATTGAAGTATAAACAAACACAAAGACACTTATTTACATAATCTGCCTTAACACGAATTAATCCATACAATTTGAGCCTAAGGACATCAGTAATCTGCAGGAAAACACCATCAATAGTGTTTTGGTGTTTTCCTGCTTGCCAAATACTCTGCCATTTCTCTCAATCCAAATGTGATAAGAATAAGTAGTCCATGCTAATTTGAGAAGAGTAGTAAGAAATGATTTACCCTTCAAACCTGCTACTGCCCAGTTGAATTCATGCCGCCTATATTTAGCTTGTCTAAAAAATCCGCAAGTCGATAATACCCTTTGCCAAACTTCTCGAGAAAAGCTACAAGTAAAAAATAAATGATCTCTACTCTCTATATCCTGTCCACATAGCAAGCAATCTGTGGAATCCAAATCCAGACCCCAACAAGCCAATCTATCCCTAGTAGGTAATCGGAAAAAAAAATACCATTTTCCCCCTTGAACTTGTAGCGTTTGGATGTTTTGCCCCCTCAGTCTAACAACACCATCAAGACGCTGGCGTGGCACAAAATGCCATGTGGCATTGTCACGTCGAAAAAACCGCTGACGTGGCAATGCCACGTGGCATTTTTGTGTCATGTCAGCATCTTGACGGTGCCGTTAGTCTGAGGGGATAAAACGTCCCAAAATTGAAATTCAAGGGGGTAAAATGTCCAAATTTAAAGTTTAGGGGACAAAACGTCCAAACAAGGAGGCAAATGATACTAAATCATAAATAATCTGTTAAGTACAATCAACCAGAATATAAAAGAGCATTTGGGAACATGTAAAGAAACCATACAAGTTTCTAAAAGAGCCAGCTCATGATTTTTTTAATTAAGTCGCAGTTTCTTAAATGCAAATTGAGTTGATCCTTTCTTTTTAATATTAAATCAAATTGTAAAAACTTTCGAAAAAAAAAAAGATCAAATTGTACAAGCATGTTCAGTGTCAAGTTGAGAAAATATTAGTGGATAACCCTGTTGGTGACCCTCTACTTAGCATCATTCACGGCTCATTGAACATAGATGTATAGTTTCAATTGCCCGTATGAACATTTGCATTGAGCAGCTTTTTCTCCTTTTCAGTTTTGCTTTTGATACAAGCCAATGAGATTTCTTGAATAGGAAAAAGATCATCAATGTGAAAGCAAAGCATTTCCATACAACTGTTTCCGTCATTTAATTCTTGTTATTGGCTTCAATTTTGGACGGTCTCAATAATAATAATAATAATAATAATAAAAGTTCTGGTTACAACTTACAAGACTGGTTAACGAATGAATGCTGCGTGTGAATTGGATGCTGATTTTGAGCTGCTTTCTAATCCACTTAATGATACGAGGAATCTGTTTGATGCTGATGTTAGGGGTGTTGCTTCCCCCCTTGAATATACATAGCTAGTTTCTAATTATCTCGCTTGTTTTCAAAAAAAAAAAAAAGTTCCTGGATAATAATATTTTGAGGGATCTTTTTATTCTTTATTATTATTATTACACAAACTAATAATAGACATCTTTTTGGAAATAAATCTAGAGGAGATCTATCATTTCGTCGTCCCCTGAATCTAGAGGAGAAATTCTATAAATGAGATCCATTGAATAGCTTGTTTTGTTTGTTTTCAGACGTGAAGTCTCTTGTCACGTTCCAAATTAACTCTACCGACTAAAATATTTTTGAGCGAGAAAAATTAAAAGGTAGTTGGGGATCGCATGGGTCTATTTTTCCTTAAGTAGGCCAATACAACACTATTATGGGGCCGCAAGCTTATACTACTTTATAGTTTATACATAACCAAATAGGTGTTTTGATTGGTCTTCATGCCTCATGGATTTAGATTTTTTCTTTTCGGAATCCCTTTTTATGAAAGGTACTAAAGCACGATTAATTCAAATTTTAGACCAAACGCTTGCCGAAGGATCTATAACAACGGATATATCAAGTTTAAGTTAAGGATAATTGGATGCAATTGCATTTTTGTCGGTATATAAAAGTTTCAGGAGAATGGTAAGTTATTTCATTCTTAAAGTCAAGGCAAATCGCCAATTACTTTGGGGGTTTCAGGATCAAATCAATCAATTGAATTTTTATTCCCAAGTTTTTAGACTTATAGATTGCCTACTACTAATAAGAGTAATAGAGTATGTAGAAGTTTAAACTCATGTGTCTTACAAATGCAAATCTAGATCCAATTACATTTATAGTCAAGATAAGTAGATGCCTCTCAAGGTAACCTTAGAACTAATTGCATTTCTACGTAACACCAAGATTTTGAAATCGGACCGACCATGTAACCGGTAAAGGACTCGGTCGATGGTTTGATCGGTTCGATCGCCGGTCCCATGAAGGAAGTTGAGGTCAAAACAAAATTTCGTTTATAATAAATATTAATTGATGTACAACAATGACATTAAAAACTTTCTGATAGTGGTTAAATAGTTTATAACTTTTTAATTATGTTGTGGGTTCAAATTCCACTATTAACAAATATTTTTTCAAAATTTAAAATTTAAATCTAGTCAATATGTTTAGAACCAGTCAAAACTGGTCGGATTCCCCGATTCAACCGGCAGTTGAACTGATTAACTCCGAATGTTGACTTTGTTGACTGACCGAAAACTTGACATTGTTGACTGACCGGAAACTTGACACACTTTCCAGACCGAATAGGCCTCTAATACCCAATTTAACCGGTCGGACCGCCAATCCGATCCGATTTTCAAAAACCATGCGTAACACTCCTATTCCTAAAGAATTTGTCCAGTGACCACGAAATAATTAATGTGTCCATAGTGGACCAGGACCTATTTAAAACACCCAACGGGAAGCAGTGAGGAGGGAGCAGAGCTTTATTTTTCATGTTAGGTGGATTTGCTCAAGAACTAGCTAGCACAAATCAAAGATTCTTGAAAATCCTAACACCAAATCCAGCAGCCCCTTCCTTACTGGTGTTTTCCTTAAATTAAGCAATAATGAAGAATTAGACACATTAATTTCTCTTTAATGCCAAGGCCAAATCAATTTGCTAAAAGATATACGAGATACTATATAGTAAACATCAGCAACAACCGTCAATTGGGTCCATTTCTTGTAGTATAAACTTACTCACATCCTAAATTTCTAGCATTCAAAAAAAAAAAAAAAGAAACCCAATTTCCTTTATTTTAACATGAAGGGCCAGGCCTAGGCAAGAAGACTGGCGCATTTGGAATTGGATTTGTTAAAAGCCACACATATGAAGTGGAGAGTGGAGAGTGGAGAGTGGAGAGTGGCACACTTTGGCAGATGAAAGTGGGAGACCTTATTCATTCATCATTCACCAAATATAAACGGCCAGGCTTTTTGGACCTTATTTTCCACACTAATTTATATGTGGTAGTTGAAACTTGGGTAATAGCCTGAGCGCAGGCAGTAGAACGAACAACAAGCTGAGTGGCAATTATCCCATTCCCGTTCCCAGGAATATACTTTCGGTGACTTGGAAAGGTCCCTCCAATTAGTTCCTACGTTAGCAACTTACCAGAAGATCTAGTTGTTGCTGTGGACAGCAAGAAAGAGAGTTTCTTCCTACAAATTTCGGCATCAATTTAGGGATAAAATTCAGTTATGAGAGAGAATTGTATAAAAGGGGAAAAAAAGTAGTAAATGAGAAAATACCACATGCCGCAGCATCCAACCGGATACAGACAGGCCATGCATGCAGGAGTTATGAGACATAATTAATACAATCTGACTTCTAACTCTTGTATATTTATTTATTTGCTGTGTACAGCAGTAACTAGTTGGTGGTGGTGGTGATAAAATACCAAAACAGCACAAGGCAAAGGCAAACTGTTACATGCACACCATACTTATAATTAATTGTTTATGTAGTATAGCTCTTAAATATGGGCTAAAATAAAATATTATCAGCTCTGTTCTACACGGAGAAAAAGTACAAAGATACAAAGACAATTAATCGATAACCAAGATCATAACTAGTCTTCTCGCTATGATGATAATCAAGTCTTCACCATTTAACTCAAAAGGCTCCAACTCTGTCGCGGGGAATCAGGCGAAGTTCAGAACCATGTTTCAGGAAGACATTTCCTGCCAAACACAATCAAGCATTCTTAAACATAAATTCTAAACAACACGTGCAAAATATTTTCTTTGTTGTTAACTGCATGATAGCATTTTTAGACTAAGGAGTTGGATAGCAACTAAGAAGAGATTCTCTTTACCTAAGTTGTAATTAACTTTATTGAGTTCCTAAAGTCAACACAAGGTACCCAAACAGTAACTTTCTTTCTTGAACAAGTTTACTGCCCTTAACTACAAACTGAGTAGTGACTGCTATGAAAGAAGCCTGCATGCATTTAAAGTAAAGAAGAAGATTGGAGCTGCTAAAACAACAGAGGATGGACACAGACACAATAATATACCTAACAATGATACAGTATGGTAAATTAAATTATCTAATAGATGTTGCTATTAATGACTATGCTTGCTATTCTTAAGCTATTCATCCATCATAAAGGTAAGACATGAATAACATGATGCAGACAGATTGCAAAAGCAAGGACATGACCGAAATTCATATCATGGAGCTTTTCTCAAAGTCTGGAATAACAGTAAATAATTTGCAGTCTTGCAGAGAAATGCCAGTCCAATTAAATGATATACTACAAAATTTTACTAATTCACATTGGCAGATCCACAACTGTTATTATACACTGGGTTCCCCCAAAAATCATATGAGGCTTAGACACTTAGTTTGACACCAGGATCGATCTAATCTAAAGTTGACAATAGCACTCAAAAAGAAAAAGCATAACCAAAAAAAGGTAATACTCCACAAGGCTATAGAAAAGAAAATAAAATGAATATCTAAAACAATAAAATTAGTTAACAAAGATTAAGTGTTCACACACCTGCACTTTGCTGAGGATTGATTCCTACACCATCTGCATTATTAAACAACGCATGATTCAATACACATTAAAATTAAATAAAAAATTTTATATGATTTAGGATGAAGATATTTAGATATCTAACATCATAGAGTTGACACTGGACATGTCTAACTGATGACAACCATATACATATATTCTTATTGAACACTGCAAGTAGGCTTATTACAAAAGTTAGTTTGGTTACCATTGACCAGACTCTTGCAAACTCACATACAGTTTAATATAGAAATGTAAAGTAAATGATGAAAAAAAAAAAAAGAAAATACGGAGAAGTTAATAAAGTTGCACGCACAATTACTTTTTGCTTGTTGAGAGAGAGAGAGAGAGAGGCAGATCTAAGAGTTGAATATGAATACAAATTGAAAAACATGATGAACTAAATGACTGAGACCCAACAGGATGTAAATTTCCTTACCGTGTTAGTTTTTTCTGTAAGTTCAAAACTGAGTTGGTCTCTACAAAGTTAACTTTAGACCATTCCAGACTCACTTTCCAGGTATGTATACTTAATTCCAACACTGTTTTTATCAGTTCCAAACGTCAATAGATCCTTATTGCAACAAGGTCTCATAAATTGTCATGATTGCTGCCCATTAGTTGGAATTTCAGGAGGACTACATATTGACTAACAGACCCAAATTTCAACCACATAGAACTTTATTTGAAACTTTTTAATAGCTTTCTCCAAACTGTACATTATCTTTTTGTTAACTTTGCCAGCTGGATAATTTCACTGATCTAAAAAACCATATCTACACAAACTAAATAGTACATCTCAGGATGGAAGGTCCACCCCTTTATACGACTCCCTCACGTCATTACAGATCAATAAGATCGACCCCTGTAAAATTTCCTACCTAAGTGAAGTTGTGAAAGAAATTTGAATATTGGAATAGAATGCATAGCATTTCGCCGTTGACTGACTCATGCAATTACTAGCAAGAGTATACTAAAACGAAAATGAGAAACAAAAACAAGGACATAAAGAAAAGAAAAACCTTGAAACTTTATAATGGGCAAAAAACAACCAAACAAGTTTTCAAGTTGAAAAAAAGGTCCTTCATTTCTTTTCAGAAAGCCATACAATATCTATTCAATACAATCTCGATCACATAAATTTTCATCACATGATGATCTTTAAATATGTTATTCATACAAAGAATCGTGATTAATTATCTTCCTTTGAAATTTGCTAATCTTATTTAACAAATATACAATCAAGTTATCAACTGAAAATCACATGCAATTAAAAAAATAGTACAAAATTGATTATCAATACTTATATAGGAACTTAGATTAAAAAAAATGAAAGGAGTTGGTTTACCGTTGGTGATGATAGCACTGGTTTGAGGAGGGACTTTGAATTCCTCGGCGGCGAATTTCAAAACAGCTGTAAACGGCGCTGCTTCAGGAACGCTAAACCTGCAATTTCGAAAATTACATAACAATAAATCTTGATTATCGAGAAAATTAAATCAAGCACTTAAACCAATAGGGAAAATAAGGATTTTCCTAGATTAAGAACAATTAAAAGAAAAAAACTTACACTTTGAAAGGGAGCTTTGGATCGGAGGTAAGAGTGACTTTGAAAGACACTTTTCCACCAGTCGTCATTTCTCCCTTCTTTTTCCGTTTTTCAGATTTCTGAAATTTCTTCTAAGATACAGAGAAATCTGATTATAAATATTTTTGCCTGTTTTTATTTTTTTAAAAATAAAATAAAATCTCGCGTGTTTATAAGGCAAGTTGAGTTGTTCCGCTCCGCCACGTTCCATTATAAAAGACGAAATTAGAAAACAAAATTTGGATTTCTAATGGACTGGGTTTTAATGGGCGTGGGCTCTTCAAAATATGATCCGCTTTTATTATGGGCCAGACCACTCTTATCAAATTACTACTTGTTAGGCCTTTTTTTTTCTGGTGACATTATAGTCCCCGTACTATGGCAAAATATGCGATTTAGTTCCTCTACTTGCATTTTGCACAAATTAATCCCTTTAGTTTTAAATTGATCATGTCAAAGAAGAATAACTAATACTAAAATTGTAGTTTTTTTTTTGAGTAAACTAAAATGGTAGTTAACTAGTTTTTAGCCTGCGCTTTGCAACGGGTCGAAAATTTTATGAAGGAATCTTTGTTAGGCATTCACAAATAATGAACACAAAAACACAAAAACTATAATTCATCTATCACTTAAGTAGTACAATATTCACTTTACATAGTTATATAATGATGTGATTAAATGTAAGAGAAATACAAACAGAAAAATAAAAAGATTAGATTCAGGATCAAACAGAGTAATCTACACAGTTATAGTCAACAACAGTTGCCTTATATCATGTACCAAAAAAAAAAACAAATGCCTTATATCTTAATATAGGAAATCTATCAACTTGCAAGTCAACTAAACTTTGAGAGGTGGCATTTTAGAGGCATCCTCATTACAGTTAAAACGTATCCATTGCATCCAATCTCCAGTTCTGTCAGGCCTACCTTCAATATCTAAAGAACTCACTGAAGAGAAGAAAAAATATGTAAAGTACATGAAAACTCGAGGAAACAGAAATTCAGCAGAGGAAAAACAACCATGAAATACTGGATCATTCACTGTAAGACCAGTTATTTATTCCTTAAACGAAAACAAAAAGATACAAAAAGTTTATCACCAGTTTAAACAACAGTATAATACATCTAAAGAATGGTACACTCCACATTTTGAATTTTTCCTGCAGAAAATCAAACTTTTTTCAATTTTCACAATGTAAAAAATAGGTTTAAGCTATTTCAATTTTCAAGTAATGATGATGTCACTTTGCAAATGATTAAATCATCAATGTCCAAACCTATAAATGCTTGCATTAATGTATGTAAGGAGAAACATGACTTCATTAGGTCATATGTTAGCAGAGCTTGTGACATATAAGTTGGTTCTATATACACACACACACATGTAGTTAGATCATTTTACTGTCACATACCATTTTATATTAGCTAATGTCTAAGGAGAATGGAACCATCATCTTACTGTAATCAGTTTTTATTTTTTAATATGAAATATAAACCTTATCCTCAAAATCAATGAGAACAACCTTTCTGCATTAATCTAACATGAAGGAGTAAGTTGGTGCTACTCTAACATGTTCCTAAAATGTTCCAGCAGTTACCACTTAGACAAAATAATCAATAAATTCCCAGTGATTACAAATGCAAAACGAAGGAGGCTCTTTGTGGGAGCCTTTTTGTGTGATGGGGAAGGCCTGGGTCGGCTTTCTATTAGGTTCGAGCCCAACCCAAAATATCCCAGAAGAGATATCGGGTTATAAAATGGGATTAAGACCAAGATTGAAGAGAAAACGTTGACAGCTGCCCAAAGATGAAAAAGATGAACAAAATCCCAGAAATGTATTTCTTTGCAATAAAATGGATCGAAAAGCTTCTTTATTAATTCAGGACTGTGGGAAAAAGATTGGGTGTGAGATTTGGGAGAAAGAAGAAGGAAACATTGAGAGCAATGGAATAAAAAATACAGAGTATTCATGATGGAGGAAAAACTGATTTGGGGAAGATGGAGACTGATTTCTTCTTGTGTTGAGAGTGATTTAGGGTTCTTGAGAACTTCTTGATGAAGATGATGATGATTCTTGACATGGAGCTTCTTGGCTCTTGATATGAGGATTGTCGTAGCTGCCATTTTTGTCGTTAATGACCTCCTTTTATAATTCTAATTTTGACCGGTCGGAAGCTTTGTCCGGTGGCTTCCTCGGCTCTTGCTTTTTGATTAATTGCAGTGATTAGGCCTTAGGTCCAAGATGAAGAATCTTCCGGTTTGAGGAAGGCAACAATGACTTCTTTTAGTCTTGAAATCAGCCTCTCCTTCTTGTATGCATATGTCGCTATCGCCGATAGCAACTCTTCATTTGGTTTGCCGATGATGAAATCAGATCGATTTGAATCATTAGTGTTCAAGTTGGGCGTTGCAAGTCTTCACGTGCCAACTTGAGGAGGGAGTGATGAAATCAATCAAGCATGTCTACCGCAGGATCATGATTGAAGCATGATTACAGCGGGATTCAAATCAATCAAGTAGGTCTACCGCAGGATCATGATTGAAGCATGATTACAGCGGGATCCAAGATTGAAGCAACAAAGTCAATGATGTGTTTATGGCAGGACCCAAGATTGAAGCCGCAAATCATGTTACCGTGTCCGCAAATCACCGTGTAGATTGATTCATATCGTGTACATTTATTAACTTGCCAAATATAGCTTTGCCGCAGGAACCATAGCTTCACTGCTGCACCTATATATATGTAACCTAAAACAAGTCAATAAAAACAAGTGAATGAAAAATACAAGTGAAAGAAAAATGTAATCCGTTTATTTTCTTTCTCATTTTTCTTCTTCTTCTTCTTCTTCTTCTTCTTCCTCTTCTCAAAACACAATTCTCCCTCACCAAATTTAACATGGTATCAGAGTTAAAAACCTGGTAAAACCATGGTCAGATCTAACAGAGAGAGTAGCGAATCTGCATCCTCTGGTAGATCAGATAGAGCCATGGCCAGATCTAACAGAGAGAGCAGCAAATCTGCATCTTCTAGTAGATCAGACAGAGAGTTAAAACCTTCGAAAAGGGGAGGTTAGTCCGTGCATTTGGCGTTAAACCTTCGAAAAGGGGAGGTTAGTTCCTACGGGGTGGCGTAAAACCTTCGAAAAGGGGAGGTTCGTTCCTGCGGTGTGGCGTAATCGTAAAACCTTCGAAAGGGGAGGTTAGTTCCGCTGGATGGCTTAAAACTTCGAAAAGGGGAGGTTAGTTCCGGCAGGGTGGCTTAAAACCTTCGAAAAGGGGAGGTTAGTTCCTAGCAGTCAATGTTTGGTTCAGTAGTCCTGCCGAGATGTAGCCACCGCCAGAAGATGGGGCATACCAAGGACAAATGTTATGAAATCCTTGGATATCCTGCAGGTTGGCGTAAAACCTTCGAAAAGGGGAGGTTAGTCCCTGCAAGGTGGCGTAAAACCTTCGAAAAGGGGAGGTTAGTTCTTGCGGGGTGGCGTGGTGTGAAACCTTCGAAAATGGAAGGTTAGTTCCTGCGGGGGTGGCGTAGAACCTTCGAAAAGGGGAGGTTAGTTCCTGCAGGGTAGCGTAAAAACCTTCGAAAAGGGGAGGTTAGTTCCTGCCGGGTGGCGTAGAACCTTCGAAAAAGGGGAGGTTAGTTCCTGCAGGGTGGTGTAAAACCTTCGAAAAGGGGAGGTCAGTTTCTGCAGGGTTGCGAAAATTCTTCAAAAAGGTGAGGTTAGTTCCTCCAGGGTGGTGTAAAACATTCGAAAATGGGAGGTTAGTTCCTGCGAGGTGGCGTTAAACCTTCAAAAAAGGGAGGTTAGTTCCTGCGGGGGTGGCGAAGAACCTTCGAAAAGGGGAGTGATCGAGCTCAAATTATGCATATTTTTATAGCTATTTTTATATACTTTTTGCTATTTTTATATGTGTTTTTACCCTATTTTGTTAGTATTTGTGTTTTTAGGTCCTGAAGACAAGAAAAGTGAAAACTTATTGTTTTTCACTCTTTTTGGAGCTATTTTAGTGACTTTATACTCAACTATCGATTTAGCCATTTGGAATGAAGATTTGAAGATGCGAAGTTCGTGATTGAAGATATTTTGAAGAATTGAAGATAATTGAAGAATTAATTCAAGAAGCAAAATTGAAGATTTGGAGTTTTATTGCAAAGAATTGAAGGCAAGTCCAGAAGAAGCCCTGAAGTTGAGGATTTTTGGATTATTTATATGGGAATATACTCAGCCCATATAAACCTATAATTGGAGTTAAAGTCCCAATTTGTAGGCCTAATATCCAAAAGAATATCCAAATCCCGCATTAATCCCGTATATTTGCGATATTAGCCCGGTTTCAGCGCAGTCTTCGTAGAAAGGCCATAGCTTTCTGCTCGGATGTCCGTTTTAAGCCCATGAGTAGCCGTTGGAAAGCTAACTCCGAGCTCTACAACTTTCTTTTGAAGTGCAAAGCCCAGATCTGCCATCTTCAAGCCCGAATTCGACGTCGAAGTTGCTGCTAGATTCCAGAAAATTCCAGAAAATTCTAGAGTCCTCATCTAACTTGGATTCTACTATAGGATGACACCTAATCCAACTTGGAGACCAAGTCAAGGCTAAACCGCCCTAGCCTATTCCTCCACTATAAATAGCCACCTCCTGTATCACAAATCACACAATTCTTCATATACTTTTACACATCACAAATTTTAGATAATTCTCTTTTTCTACCTTTCTTTAGTTTTTAGGTTTTTCTCTAGTTTTAGAAGAGGGAGAAGTCGACACCCTCTCTAGCAATAGAGGGTGCGACGTCCCTAGGGTTTCAAAGGGGAGATTTCGCCTCTCCCTATCTCTGTAAATATTCTTATGCCTCTCATGGATTTTCCTAAATCCATGAGTAGCTAAATCCTTAATACTTCTGATCCTTTAGTGAATTCAATCAATTGATTATGGTGAGATTTCTATACTTATAATTTTGT
>AWWV01013223.1:0-17997 GCA_001974805.1 Corchorus capsularis | reverse complement strand
AATAAGATGCGAAATTCACCTTTTAAATCGAGGATCTATAGTTAATTTGATTGAATGATACCACTGGTGAAGAAGTATGCTTTTTAATTATTGTTTGCTTTATTAATCTGCTTTAGATTTAGATTTAGATTTAGATTTGCTTTGCTTTGATTTTTAGTTTAATTGTTTGCTTTATAATTGTTATTTACAATCCCCTGTTTTCTGTTTGATTTTTGGAATAGATCTTTCTATCTTTTTATTGTTCATCACATAAACCTTCTCTGTGGGATTCGACCCCTACTTGCCCTAGCTATTCTAGTTAGTTAATTGTGGGGATTATTTTTATGGTCATAGACGACACGATCATAAATTTTGGCGCCGTTGCCGGGGAAGGGAATTGAATTGAGAGAAAGTGAAGAGAGATTAGATTCAAAAATTAGTTTTTTATTTTTGATTTTCCGTTTTTTTCTATAAAAAAAAAGTTTGCGTCGATAAAAAAAAGTTTTTCTGTTTTTCCGTTTTTCCTAAAAAAAAAATATTTTTCCGTTTTTAATTTTAGGGTTTCCGATTTTTCTTTTAAAAAATATAATTTTCTTTTTCCGTTTTTCTTTTAAAAAAAATTATTTTCTGTTTCTGCTTTTTATTTTATTTAAGAACTGTTACTTCTAATTTTTCTTTTTAGTTTTGTTTGATTTTTCTTGGAAACTGCATGCCATAGACAAGAAGTAGTAGTACTGAAGGTTTAGAATTCAATCCTGAGCCTGAAAGAACACTATTTCAGAAGAAGAAGAAGACACAACCTAAAACTCTGAAAGAGTTAGCTGCACCAAACGTCAACACCAAACGCTTAGCCATTCAATATCCAAATACAACTGAAAACTTTGAGATAAAATCTGGATTTATTCAGATTTTACCCAAATTTCACGGTTTGCCTGGAGAAGATCCTCACCGACATCTTACTGATTTCCAGATTGCCTGTTCATCTACAAGTATTCAAGGTATTCCTGAAGATCAATTCATGTTAAGAACCTTTCCGTTCACTCTTATGGACCGAGCAAAAAATTGGTTGTACCTACTACCCACTGGTTCAATCACATCTTGGACGAGCCTTAAGAAGCTGTTCTTGGAAAAGTACTTTCCTTCACACAAAACATCAAGTATAAGGAAGGAGATTTGTGGAATTAAGCAACGCCATGGAGAAACAATGCATGAATATTGGGAACGTTTCAAAACACTTTGTGCGAGCTACCCCAATCACCAAATCAATGAACAGTTGCTGATCCAGTACTTCTACGAAGGATTACTACCGTTTGACAGATCTTCCATCGATTCTGCAAGTGGAGGAGCCTTCATAGACAAAACTTCTGCCGAAGCTTGGTGTTTAGTGGAAAACATGGCTGCAACAATTTGGATCTCGAGAAGACTATTCAAGAGAAGGCCCTACAAGAAGAATTAATGAAGTTTCTACCTATTCCACCTCATTGGAGCAACAACTTCAAGAAACAAATCAGCAAATCGCTTTGCTCACTGATTTGTTCCATGCGAATTTTTCAAGTGTGCCAAGGATTTGTGTGACTTTGGAAGACAACAAACAAGGAGTCAATGCCGTGGGATTACAAGGAGCTTATCAAAGGAAGCTTGAACCTTATTGGAGACCTGAACAACCGAGTCAACAATATGGAAATCAAGGTAATTACCAAGGAAGGCCGAATTTCCAAAGACCTAATTTTCAATTTTCACAAGCTGTCGAGTTACAACAAATCAAAGAAGCTATGGAGATGATGAGAAAACAAATTAGTCAATTAGCTAGTGATTTGAGTGATCTCAAGACACAAGGTCAACAAAGAATTCCATCACAACCAAAGGTACCTCCTAGAGAGAATGTAAGTGCAATTTCTTTAAGGAGTGGAAAAGAGTTGAAAGACCCTTATCCAAACCTTGCCGCACATCAACAAGAAGAAGGAGAGCCGAACTACACCAAAGAAGATTTACAAGTGCATGCCGAAATCAAGATTGAAGATAAACCCAACAACAAAGGAGCTGCGCCGATTGAAGATTCACACAAGGAAGATGCCGTAATTCAACCCAAAGGAAAAGGTGTGTGCGGTTCTAACAAGCCTAAAACCGATTCCAACCTAATTCCTTTTCAATCAAGATTGAAGAAGTCAAAGAAAGAAGATGATGATCAAGATATTTTTGAGATATTTCGAAAAGTTGAGGTCAACATCCCACTTCTTGATGCCATTCAACAAATTCCGAATTATGCAAAGTTCCTCAAGCAACTTTGTACCAACAAGAAAAGATTACAAGGTAAGGTAAGCGCTGGAGCTAATGTCTCTGCTGTGCTTCAAAAGAGTTTACCTCCTAAGTGCAAAGATCCAGGTACGTTTTCTATTACTTGTTCTATTGGAAGAAGTATTATAGAGAATGCGATGCTTGATCTTGGTGCTTCTTTAAGCGTGATGCCTTATTCTTTCTACAAATCTTTAAATCTTGGTCCATTGAAGAATACTGATGTTGTTCTGCAATTAGCTGACGGATCTTTGGTTGATCTTGGTGCTTCTTTAAGCGTGATGCCTTATTCTTTCTACAAATCTTTAAATCTTGGTCCATTGAAGAATACTGATGTTGTTCTGCAATTAGCTGACGGATCTTTGGTTTATCCCAAAGGTGTTTTAGAGAATATCTTAATTAAAGTTGAACATCTGATTTTTCCTATCGACATATTCATCATGGATATGGAATATTCGAAAGATCAATGTCCTCTTTTATTAGGAAGACCTTTCCTAAAGACTTCTCATACCAAGATCGATGTATTTAATGGTTCATTGACCATGGAATTCGATGGTGAAGTCATCCACCCTAGAATTTCATCTCAAGTGCCGTTGAAATCTAACAATTTTGTTTATGTTATAAGTTCTAAATTTGTTAAGAAAGGAGCCATTGAAGATTCTTCATCAACAAAACTTGATCGGATTTCCAAAGGAAGACAAAGAATAATGGACATTCGACAACGCTACAACGAGACTTTCCACCAATTTTGGAGGAGATTCAAGTAGCTGTGTGCCGATTGCCCTGATCATGGATTCAAGGAAGAAATTTTAATCCAATTCTTCTATGGAGGATTGGGACTTAAAGATCGAGTTCTTGTTGATTCTTTCAGTACAAAGCCACTGCATGAAAGAACCCCGGAGAATGCATTCTATGCCCTTAAGGAATTATCTCGGAGGACGAAATCTTCAACCTCCCATGAGGAGAAAGATCGAGCAAAAGAAACCAAGAAGGAGCCAGAAGTCAACAACAAAGAAGTTCAACTGCCCCTGAAGATCGATCAACCAAGCAATTCAACTAAGAAGCAAGATATAGACCTTGAACATCGAGCTAAAGTTACAAGCATTCTTCAACGTAAATTGGAGAATTTTCCCCAATTTTGGCAAAGGTTTAAGAAGCTATGTGCTGCTCATCCTCATCATGGTTATGATCAAAGAAGATTGGTTCAAATCTTCTACCAAGGATTAAGGGCTTCTGATCGATTATCTGTCGACACTCTTATCTATATTCCCCTGTTCGATCACAGCACTGCTGACATATACGAGATATTGGAGAATTTTGCCCAGATGATAACCAATACATCGAAGGAAGCTGCTCAAGAACTCAGCCCGGTTAAGCCCGTGCCACACAAGCCAGTATGCCCGGCTGCAGCCCGGCCATCGACCTAACAACACCGGCCAACACCGGTCAAGGCATCCCAAGCTTGTGCGACATCAAGCCTTGCCGCGCCTAGCCCGTCCACACCCGAGCCACATGATTGTACGCCACCAGCATGCCATCGCCTAATGCTTTGATCTTTTCAAGTCTTGATAAAATTCAACTTGAAACGATCAAAATCATTGAAGAGAGTAGAGTTATTGAAGACCTTTTGAAGGATTACACCCAAAATTCCTTCACCCTTGAAGAATAACCTTATTTAAGGCAGTCTAGCCAAAGACCTTAAAGAAAGGCGCTTATTGGGAGGCAACCCAATATTATTTTTACTAACCCATAATATTTTTCTTTGTTTTATTTTTCTTTTCTTTTTTAGGATTTTCCATACCAAAGGAGAAAAAGAAGTTTTTCATCGATATGAAGATATCCAATTGGAGCTTATGCTTGGAGAATAGAGAATATTTCTTTAACTCTATCTTTTTCTTGCAATACTTTGACTGATTTTTCTTTGATAAACGATACATATAGATATAAGCTATATAAGTTAATTAGGATTTAAAAGATGCATACATATTTTTGCTTTGATTTTCCACGCTTGTTAATACATTGGGGACAATGTATCTTTTAAGTGTGGGGGAGTGAGTCTATATGCATGAAATTGGTTAAATTGGTATAATTTTTTCGAAAATTTTGACAAAATTTTGATTTTATATGCTCATATTGATCGATTGATTTGATTTTTGATTGATGAATACTTAGAATTTTTAAGAATGATTAAATCATTGATTTATTTATAGTATGATATCTTATTTCTTAGATTAGGTATAATTGAAGTTTGTGATAATTGCTTACCATGAATTATTTCTATGATTGCCTATTTTTAGAACTCATGTTTAATTTTTATTGATACAACACTTATGAGAGTATTTTATGAATATGTCAAAAATAAGTGTGGGGGACTATCTATATTAGAAGGGTAGTTTTTTTAAAAAAAATATTTTTCTTAAAAAACAAGAGTGTTTTTCATGCAAGAGGAGAAGAGATATCTTTTGCCTTAAAAATTAAAAAAAAAATCCATTGTTGTCACTCTTCTCTTTAAACAAAAGGAGTTAGTAACCCTTGGGAAGAGGATAAGAGGCATGGATCGGCAGAAGTATTGTCCCTCTAGAGTGCTAGTAGCCTCACAAAAATACATAAAGGGCGTTAGTAACCCCTAAGCACGAACACTTTGAGGTTAGTAACCTCACTTTTCTAAAAATTAATTACCCTTTGAAAATCATTATAACCCATGCGAAATTTTTGATTTGTATTCATGATATGCAATTGTGTGAGTAGTGGAAATAAAGATGAAGGCATAAGCTTATATAAAGAAGTAGTTATAGGTGTAATAAATGATAAGTGATTAAAGCTACTTTGATTATGGTTACTTAAGAATGAGGATGATTGCTATATCTTGATCTATTGAATTGGATACTCTTAATATTCTATGTTATTCTGATCTCATAAATTGAATTGATCCTTGATATATGTATGTGATTCAAAGTTTTTCAAAAGATTTGAACAAGACTCATAATCTTAAATTTTAATTTTTGTTTGTCTACACTAGTTTGCTAGGGACTAGCAAAGATTTAGTGTGGGGGAAATTATGATCGAGCTCAAATTATGCATATTTTTATAGCTATTTTTATATAATTTTTGCTATTTTTATATGTGTTTTTACCCTATTTTGTTAGTATTTGTGTTTTTAGGTCCTGAAGACAAGAAAAGTGAAAACTTATTGTTTTTCACTCTTTTTGGAGCTATTTTAGTGACTTTATACTCAACTATGGATTTAGCCATTTGGAATGAAGATTTGAAGATACGAAGTTCGTGATTGAAGATATTTTGAAGATTTGAAGATAATTGAAAAATTAATTCAAGAAGCAAAATTGAAGATTTGGAGCTTTATTGCAAAGAATTGAAGGCAAGTCCAGAAGAAGCCCTGAAGTTGAGGATTTTTGGATTATTTATATGGGAATATACTCAGCCCATATAAACCTATAATTGGAGTTAAAATCTCAATTTGTAGGCATAATATCCAAAAGAATATCCAAATCCCGCATTAATCCCGCAGATTTGCGATATTAGCCTGGTTTCAGCGCAGTCTTCGTAGAAAGGCCATAACTTTCTGCTCGGATGTCCGTTTTAAACCCATGAGTAGCCGTTGGAAAGCTAACTCCGAGCTCTACAACTTTTTTTTGAAGTGTAAAGCCCAGATCGGCTATCTTCAAGCCCGAATTCAACGTCGAAGTTGCTGCCAGATTCCAGAAAATTTCAGAAAATTCTAGAGTCCTCGTCTAACTTGGATTCTACTCTAGGATGACACCTAATCCAACTTGGAGACCAAGTCAAGGCTAAACCGCCCTAGCCTATTCCTCCACTATAAATAGCCACCTCCTGTATCACAAATCACACAATTCTTCATATACTTTTACACATCACAAATTTTAGATAATTCTCTTTTTCTACATTTCTTTAGTTTTTGGGTTTTTCTCTAGTTTTAGAAGAGGGAGAAGTCGACACCCTCTCTAGCGATAGAGGGTGCGACATCCATAGGGTTTCAAAGGGGAGATTCCGCCTCTCCCTATCTCTATAAGTATTCTTATGCCTTTCATGGATTTTCCTAAATCCATGAGTAGCTAAATCCTTAATACTTCTGATCCTTTGGTAAATTCAATCAATTGATTATGGTGAGATTTCTATACTTAATTTTGTGTCATGTTCTTGATGATAGTAGTCAAAACCCTGTTTTAATTTTATGATTCTGAATCTTATCTGAATTATGTGGCCACTAACGATGTAAGAGGAAGATCTATGGCTAGATCAGGCTTAGAATTAATCACTCAAGTTTGATTGTATGTAGCAAATTAGGTTTGTTTAATCCCTGCTTAATGGGTATTTGTCTACCGGAGGGCGAGAAATTTCTCTTCGTATGGTTCTACTTTGTAGGCATGTGTGTAAATTAACTGTTCTTAATGCTTTGTTCTCAAGTGATCTTTAAGCCCTAAGAAAGTAATCGATCACTGAAGGAATAATAGGGATAACTGCAGCTCTAATCGGCCTCTTATCTAAAATACATGTTGGGAAACCTATATCAGTTGTCAGTCAAGAATAAGATGCAAAATTCACTTTTTAAATCGAGGATCCATAGTTAATTTGATTGAATGATACCACTGGTGAAGAAGTATGCTTTTTAATTATTGTTTGCTTTATTAATCTGCTTTAGATTTAGATTTAGATTTAGATTTAGATTTGCTTTGCTTTGATTTTTAGTTTAATAGTTTGCTTTATAATTGTTATTTACAATCCCCTGTTTTCTGTTTGATTTTTGGAATAGATCTTTCTATCTTTTTATTGTTCATCACATAAACCTTCTCTGTGGGATTCGACCCCTACTTGCCCTAGCTATTCTAGTTAGTTAATTGTGGGGATTATTTTTATGGTCATAGACGACACGATCAGGGAGGTTAGTTAAAAGCTGCCAGAATATGGGGGCATTCCAAGGATCGATGTTATAAAATCCTTGGATATCCTACGGGGTGACATAAAATTGATGTGGCCACCAAAAGATGGGTCATACCAAGGATCAATGTTATGTAATCTTTGGATACCCAACGGGGTGGCGTAAGAAAACCTTCGAAAATGGGAGGTTAGTCAAAAACAGTCAATGTTGGTTCAGCAGTCCATCCAATACCAGGCGTGACACAAGCGCAATTGGCAAGACTTGTGCAGATCCTGAATTGGAATAGAGACAAGATTAGATCAACAATACTGCGGCAGTATTGGTTGAGGAGGGAGAAGATTAACCAGTTATGTTGCCGCGGATAATGAGTGAGAAGAGGTCATGACATTACCGCAGGTAAAAGGGTTAGACAATGAGTCAGCAGACTAGTGCTGGTTGCCGCGGATAATGAGTGAGAAGAGGTCATTACATTATCGCAGCCAAATTGTGTTGAACGCGGATAATGAGTCAGAAGAGGTCATTATATTACCGCAGGTAAATTGTGATGAAATCAGATCTGTTTGAATCATTAGTGTTCAAGTTGGGCGTTTCGAGTCTTCACGCGCCAACTTGAGGAGAGAGTGATGAAATCAGATCGATTTGAATCATTAGTGTTCAAGTTAGGCGTTGCAAGTCTTCACGTTCCAACTTGAGGAGGGAGTGATGAAATCAATCAAGCATGTCTACCGCAGGATCATGATTGAAGCATGATTACAGCGGGATTCAAATCAATCAAGTAGGTCTACCGCAGGATCATGATTGAAGCATGATTACAGCGGGATCCAAGATTGAAGCAACAAAGTCAATGATGTCTTTATGGCAGGATCCAAGATTGAAGCCGCAAATCATGTTACCGTGTCTGCAAATCACCGTGTAGATTGATTCATATCGTGTACATTTATTAACTTGCCAAATATAGCTTTACCATAGGAACCATAGCTTCACTGCTGCACCTATATATATGTAACCTAAAACAAGTCAATAAAAAACAAGTGAATGAAAAATACAAGTGAAAGAAAAATGTAATCCGTTTATTTTCTTTCTCCTTCTTCTTCTTCATCTTCTTCTTCCTCTTCTCAAAACACAATTCTCCCTCACCAAATTTAACAGTCGAGGTTTCCTCCAAAGTCAAAATAAACTTTGTTTTTTGATTCCACTTTCTGCACCGAGCCGATTACCCCATTTGTGTTAAGGAACAACCTCTAAGCATGGTTTCTCCTTTCAAAGGAGGTAAACGGAGGAGTTTCCTTCCTCTTTTGCCTTCCAAGCCACATCTCCCAATGAGTTTCCCGCTGTGGGCTTGGTCCACAGTAGCCCTTAGACCTGCAATGAAGATTAATTAGCACTAATCCCTGCCATAAATGGTTAAATATGAAGGAATTTGAATTAAGTAAAATCCTTCCCTTAGATGCTTTCCTCAGCAGGAACGTCTGACATGGAGCAGCAGGAGATTGGACTTTGTGCCTTTTTTCTTCATGCTCTTGGTTGTGTGATTAGTTGGCAAGGCCCCAAGTATTGGGCCTTTTGGGCCGAAAAGTGGACTTTGTGGAGGCAAGACCCAACGTTATGTGTGTATATGATATGAGCTTTTGCTTTGTGTAAATAAAGAAATAGATGGCAAGGCCCAACGTGTTATATGTATTATGGACCTTTGCCATGTAGAGAAAATTGCCCTTGTGTTGCATGTGTTTAGGGACTTTAGTATAGATGCCTCTGTGTTATATGTGTTTGAGGACTTTAGAAGGAGAATTGCCCCTGTGTTATATGTGTTTGGGGACTTTGGAGAGAGAGAAATGCCCTTAGAGATATAAGAGATATAATTTTAAGGGGATAGATAACCAAACCTTGAGTCTGCTTGGTGGGCTTTGGATCATCCCAATTTTGACCCCTAACATTTAGCCCCCTTTGAGTGAAAGCTCCTTGTTGCAGCAGGAGCTTGAATCTCAAATTGATCATGGGTCAAAGTTGCCCAACGGTTGCATCTTTATGGCAGGAAGATGGCTTCTCAATCAGGTAGGGGCTTCGCGGGATCTGCTGCACTTTCAGCTTCCGCAAGACAAACACTTTTCTACCCTTTTGATATTGGTGTTGGATTGCTTCCATCTCTTTCAATTTTGAATTTCGTCGTGGCAGTATGATGCTTTGTTGTAATTAAAGTGGCTCATGTCGACAAGCTTCCTGCCGTTGGCAAGGTTGCCACTTCCGTAGGTAAGACCGATAGTATTGCTGCCATGGATGATGAGGTTGATGTGTCGGATAATGAGCCAAAGAACTTTTCTGCTTCTGGCAGCATCTCGGAAGAAGTTTTGGATTAAACTAAGAACGCCATGGCCATAGATGGGCTTGCTTTACAAGAGGTTCCTGCTGCAAGGCAAGTTGCACAAGAGACTTCTGCCATAATTGAAGACATCACCTTGGAGCCTGTGATCCACAATAGCATTGGCTACACATCTGGTGAGTTGGTTAATCGATCTTTCGATCAATTCTTCAACCATTTTCTTTGATGAATGATTGGCGCTGCTGCAGGAGATGTTGGTGATACTGATGTCGTGATTCCCTCTATCGCTATGGTAGGAAACCAGAAGAGAACCAACAAATTTACTTGTGATGAAGAGTTGTTGCAAGTAATGGCAGCTGGAAAGCTTTCTGATGGCATGCCTCATAGTGGATTCTCAGCCATAGGTGACGGCATGTGCAAGTGTTAGGCCTCGCTACACCATTTACGCTTCCTTGGCGCCGCGGGTTGAAGAGGCGATAGAATTATTTTCTGACTTTACCGAGTCTGCCATAGCTAGTTTGAATTTTAGCTTGGTGTGCTACAGTCTTCAAGGCATGAGCTAGATTCCAATCAATTCTTTGAGTGAAGATTTGTTATTTCGTTGGTGAGATTTCTTCAATGATGTCGCGCACCGAGATTTCGATGTGTCTCAGCTCTTTGCTCATTTGGAGAACTTGACCGAAATACTTACTAGTGGTTGGGCTTTCATCTTTTCTGAGATTGTGAGGAGTAGAGAGTGCAAATATAAGCTTGCCCAGACTAAAGAGGAATTGAAGCAATGTGAGCAGTAGATGACCAATCGAGAGGAGATCTTTGCTTTCATGGAAGTTCGAGAAAGCCCAAGATGAAGATACGTTGAACTTGGGTTCAAGAGCTAATTGCCTTCTGCCACGTTATGCACAAGTTCGCAGCTTTCGACCTTTGAGGCTTGATCAACTTTTGCTTGGATTTTGTGTGAATGAGTGAGAATTTCTGTTTAGACTTTGTATTTAGGCTATGGGTATTGCCCTTTTTAGTTTGATCGGGATTTTATATGTGAATACTGTGTATGGATTTGGGATAGGCTTTTTATTGCTTCGGCATAAATTGAAATTTTGTACTTACACTATGCATTCTCCTGCCGTAATGTGAAGTATAAAGAGGAAAGAAATTATCATGGTGATAAAAAGAGACTCACTGTCCTGTCGGGATTTGAAGTAGGAGTTTTATTGTTGAATGCTTGGCATGAGTGTGATGGCTTCTTGCCCGTGTTTGCCGTAAGCCGAACCATGAATTTGCCATGAACTCCTTTGATTTTGGATTTTCGGCATTGTGAATTTCATCGTTGGTGGCAGCTTTATGAGCTCTCTTTGTCGAGTTGGCCATAGCTGTGATTTTGCTGCTCGAGACTTCTGTTGAGTTGGCCTTGAGACTTTTGCTATCATGGCTACTATAGGGATTAGTACTTCATGGACACTACTACTGCTGCGGTTGTCTTTATGAATTGCTATTGATGGATTATATGCTATAGCAACATCATAAGGCTGCGTTGTTGCCGTGCCATAGCTAAAACCATGGATTCTTATTGTTGCCGCGCTATGGCTATGCCATGAAAAATCGTGCCAGAGCCCTGCTTCTGCCATGCTTCTGTCTCTGCCGCAACTATATTGTCCCTGTTGCAGCTATGACGCTTTGACTTTCTCTTGATGGCTAGAATTATTTTGTGTTGGTGGTCTCCATGAATCTGTAGGCCATCATGGTTTGCAACGGCTTGAATTTTGTTGTGGATGCCATAAGAGCATTTTGATGAATGCCGCAAATCTTTGTATTGATGTTGATGTTGCCATAAGCTTATGTTGATTACTGCAGATCCTTCATGAGAGTTTGTTGGCGCTGCAATGCCCATGACTTGTGATAAGTGCCATGAGAAACATCCCCCATTGTGGCACTGGTGGATGGCTACTTCTGTTGTGAATGAAGATGCTTTCCTGCGCCAACTTTCCGCAGTAAGATTAGCCTCCATTTTTGTGGTTCTGAGATTCGATTGTGATAGTCTGCTTCGACCTTTGTTGCTCAGCTTTGCATATTAAAATGCGGCGACATTCTGCTGCGGTACCATTCTACTGCGGTAACCTTCCGACGTGGCAGGATTTTTGCAGCTACGTCTTCTTGCTGTGATTGTTATTGGTAAGATTTCTTGCCACTCATGTGTAGTGAACATTGCAAGACTGACTTGGAGTAGATAATGATAGTTGTGGAAGACTTTCTTGGAATAGTCTCTTAGTGCTGCCGAAGTGTGATATTGATGGCTGATGATGTTATGCCATCTTTGATTGTGGCAGATATAGATGTGAGGAAGAAAAAAGATTGTTGACTCCCTTTGTTGATAATTTGATGTGAGTGCATCAGAGGATCGAGATAGGCGAGGTCTGGTCTTGATGTCAATTGAGTGTGGATCGGTCCTTGATCAAATCACAAGATAAATTCCCCACAAACCAATAACATATAGATTAACTACTTAGCTAGGGCAAGTAGGGGTCGAATCCACAGGGAAGGTACGAATCAAAGTTAAATCTTACAAAAGAAATTCTAACCTAAAAAAGATATTTTTGGATTTTTGTAATTGAAAATGAAAACAAATAAATAATTAACTAGAAAACAATTAAAAGAAAATCAAGCGATAAAAGCATACTTCTCCATTAGGTAACTACTTTGATCAAGTGAATCATGGATCATAGACACTAAACATAAATTTGGCTTAGATTGCAATCAATTAAGAATCATAAATCACTCCAAATCGGTATATAGCCTAAGACGTAGACATCAACTTTCATTGAAACAAAGTAATCCTCTTAACATCTTAAACAACTCCATTTGAATAATTGGTATAGGAACAGACGTGATGCTAATTCCAACATGCTAAAAAGATTAACCCGTATCTCACTGACAATTAACCTCAAATGTTATAATCTATGGTTTCAGCCCTTCATATAACAAGCATTAAGTTTTATTAATCCACATGCATGATAAATCAATACCAAACTTGCCTACGTCAATTTCCATCTCGGCCTAAAGATTTCAACAAGGTTTGATATCCCATTGAACCTAGGACTCCTAGAATTACAATTGTTACTTGGACCAACTTTAGCTTGACTCAAGTTACTTGAATCTAACTATAGCATTCATAAATCTCAAGATATGTTGCGCACCAAATCAATCAAAGTATGAACACATAAGATGAAGCATAGAGATAAGAAACGTATTCAAACGGAAAAAGACTCAAATTATTAAGAACAAAAGTCTCACCAATAATTCATTGATCAAAAGTACCTAAGGAAAAGAAGTATAAAAGGTTTAGCTACTCATGGATTGCAAGCAATCCAAGAGAGACTTACAGAGCTAGAGGTGGGCGGTTGCCTCCTCTCCAAATCGCAAATAACAAGAGCTAGGGTTATGATATGTTGGTGTGTTGATGTGTACTAGGGTTTTAGACTTAAGAGGGTATTTATAGAGGGTGGCTTAGGGTTAATTTAGAGCTAAACAAACCCTAAGGACGTGCTGGGCTGCTCTCCAAGTCTTCAAGCTAGTCCAAATAAGAATTTGGGCTTAATTGGATCAATCCCGCATAAAAGGTCCAAGACAGTTTCTGTCCGCTGACATCAGGGGCATTTTCGTCCATGAAAACGTTCGAACTGGGCTTCGACCAAAACACAAAAGTTGTAGATCTTGGAGTTAGCTTTCCAACAGCTACTCATACTCCTCAAACGGAGCTCTGGATCAAAAGTTATGGCCAAAATACAGAAAGGTCGCCAAATCTGGAAACAAGTGAAGAAGCTTCAAGGTGAAGACACGCATGATGGCATGCTTGGCGCGCGCATGGCTGCATCCCGACTACCCCTGGGCGCCCATGTAGATGGCTTGTGCGCCCAGGGCGTTGCTCTCAGCCCCCATGTCGCCAGTGCCCATGTGGGTGCTGGGTGGTGCTCCCGACTAGCGCTGGGTGCCCATGTACTATGCTTGGCGCCCCATGTGGTTTGCCTCGCGACTCATGTACTTCAGTGCTATGACACATCTTGACATGTTTTCTTGCCTTGAAATTCAACTTTGCTCATTTGCTTCTAACTCTTGAAAATCAATCTTATGATGATAAAATTGACTCTTCAAGCTCTTCAATCACGATCATATTGGCTCCATTCTTCATCCAAAATGTCCTTGGAAAATATTTGTGTAAATAATCATCCAAAAAGGCTCCAAAAAGATACAAAAATGGTGATTTTGCACTTTTCTTCACTTTAGCACCTATAAACACAAATATACCAAATATAAGGCATAATCAAGCATAAAATACCCGAAAAGCATAGGAAAATGACTATAAAAAGATGCATAATTTTGGTCCGATCATATTTCCCCCACACTTAAGCTTTGCTAGTCCCTAGCAAACTAAGGTTAATCCTAAGAAAACAAAAAATGTTAGTCCTAAACTGAACAACATATTGATTCCACTTTCGTAAGTGTACGGTGGCACTTAGCATGTGACACAAGCCTTTAAACCTCTATACGTCTATAAAGGAGGAGTTATAGTCTCCTGAGGGTTTACTTAACTAGAACGATACCCACAAACATTATGTAACATTAACTAGAGACATCAAACTTTAGAAAACAAAGTACTTCTAACAAATTTAAGAATTTAATCTTCATTTTCTAGTCAAATGCAATATAAGTTAGTGAAAATACAAAGATCATAAAATTCAAATCAACTATGCACAAAATCACTCCAATCAATAATGTAAGTTCTAAGATCAACATACCTTGGATAAATTTGACAAGGAAAACTTACCATAAGTTTGCATTTTCATCAATTTCCAAAGAGAAAGTAATATCATGAATATTATTCAAAAATTAAGATGGGTTTTAAAAGAAATAGCCCAAAATTTCTAAGCAAGGTTACTAACCTTAGAAGTGTCCATGAATTGGGGCTACTAGCTCCCTTTATTTGAGGTTGCTAACACTCATTTTTACAAGAGGGACAATATTTCCGCTTTCCATGCCTCTTATCCTCTTTCCAAGGGTTACTAACTCCTTTTGTTAAAGAAAAGAGTGACAACAATGGATTAATTAATATATATTTTTATTTTTTTTATTTTTTTTAAGCAAGAAGATATCTCTTCTCCTCTTAACATGAAAACACTTCTTTTTAAAAGATTTAAACTACCCTTCATACCCCCACACTTAGTCTTTGACATATCGATGACATACTTCTATAAATGTACACAAGATTCAACACAAGTTCTAGAAGTAATGCACTTGGCAAACCATTTTTGGGTATGAAAAACCTTATTAATTACACTTCTTAATCAAAAAATGAAATTATACATAAGAAAATTTGAAAAATATTTTCATTGTATTCAAACTAATTAATATTATAAAAGACTATACTCATGGAAACTAAATCAAAATTTAATTAATAGCACAATATCTCTAATAAGTTTTGATTTTCTTCAAAAATTTTGAAAAATTTGTCTCTAATCAATAAGATAGAAAAGAAAATAGGATCTTGAAAATAGACTACTTCTTTCCCCCACACTTAAAAGACAAATTGTCCTCAATGTGTGATGTGCTAGTATTTTGACAAAAAATTTCAAAACATGTTGTTTTGAAAACTTTTGGAAAAATGAAGTGCACAAGTAAGACTCGATCTAAAAAGTGTCGACACAATTAATAAATCAAGCAAACTTACTACTAGCAATTAAATCACAATAAATGGGGTAATCCAATTAATTAAGCACATGCAAGAATTAATTCACCAAGAAAGTTGAAACTTAATCTAAGCAAATTAATCAAAAATAGTATCAATCATAGCATCCAAACACATAAGTCTTACATAAGATCCAAATAGAACAAATACAAATACATATACAAATGAAATGCAATGTCATGATAAAAATGCAAAACATAAAAGAGCTCATAACATATGACATCCTAAGGATAAGAATTAATGGCCTCTCCTTGATCTCCTTTGACCCATGGAATCACGTAGGGTGTCCTCCATTCTCTCCATGTAAGCTTTCATCTCACTCCTATCATCTCTCGAACCATAAGTTGTTGAAATTCTCTCATAGGAAGCTCTTGGAAATTTTCTTCATCAACTTCCAAGGATGGTTGTCTTGACCCTTGTGATTGTTCAAGTCCTTGTGCATAAGTCCTTCTTTGCACATTGTACCAATGTACCTCATTGGCAACAACTCTCCTCCTTAAACCCAAATGACTTGAACAATTCACATCAATAACATTGTCTTCATTGTTGAAGCAATACTCACCATCGACTTCAACTCCTTCATTGACCAAAATCTTGTTAATCAACAATGGGAAAACAAATGCCTTATCTTCATGTGAAGAATGAACTACATCCCACATCCTTGAGAGTAACAACCTAGCCATTGGTATTCCATTACAATGACCTAATCCATGGCAAAGCTTGTCTACCACATAGAAGTCTTCAATGCGAAGCTTATGCTTGTTAACTTCTAGGAATGACATTATGATGTAATAAGTAACACACAAGTCTATCCCTTGGTTCCATGTATTTAACTCTTACCTCTCTACTCCCTTGGTTATCTATACCAAGAGGAATGCCAAACCTCCTTAAAGCACCATCCCTTTTCTATGTGCTCTCGGTGGCGGTCCTTTGCTCTCCATTAACATAAGTAAAATAGAACATACTACCCTCATTGTTCAAATCAAGTAAACGGCATAGATATTCCTCATCAACTACAATGTACTTACCTTTAACCATTGTGTTGATGGTGTAGGAATAACCATCACGCTCCTTGTCCATGTTGGCATAAAATTGTTTCACCAAATTGGGATAGTAGTTTCCATCTACTTGAAGAAGTGACCCCAACTTCTATTGACAAATAATTGGCTAACTCCAAGTTCTTGATCAATGTTGGTTGGAAGCACTTTTTCTATAATGAAAGAGTTGTTATACCTTGCTTCATACCACTCTTGACAATCACTATCAACAAACATGGGTGGCGGCACACTAAGGTAAGGTTGTATGGTGGTTTCCTCCTCAATTGGTGCGGCTTGAGATGTTGATGCTCTTGCTCTCACTCTTCTTGACATTTTGTCGAACACTTGGTGGGCACTAGGTTACCTTGTAGGGTTTCTTGAAAAATCTTTCTTTAAAATCCAATGTAGCACTCCCCAATGCTCTAAAATGCTTCAATCAACTTCCAAACTATCTCTTATCTCCTTTCTAATCATTCCAAACAAGAATCCAAAGAAAACAACCACTTTCCCAAAACTTGAAAATTTGAAGAATTGATGAATTTGATGGAAAAAGTGTTGGATAATCAAATGGGTAAGTGTTTAAGGTGATAAAAAGATGAAAGAAATTATTTGTAAGTGATGAAGTAGTGAAATTTGAAAATTAAAGTGAGTGAATATGTGAATGTAGGCAAGAGAGTCGAAAATTAAGTGGGTTTTGGATGAAGATGGGTGTTGAAGGATTTGAAGTGGGTGTTGGGTGGTATTTATAGTATTTGAGATGGGTGATAGGTGTAGGTGAGTTGGGTGACATCGGCATGGCATGGGTGCTGTCAGCGGCACATGAGTGCTCAAGCCAACGGGCTGGGTGCTCAGGCAAAGCGCTTGGGCGCCCACCCTGAGTTGGCCTCCAGCATAGGCCCTTGCGGCTGGGTGCTGGGGCTTTCCAGCTGGGTGCCCAGGCTTGCGGCATGGGGGCCCAGCTGGGATTAGGCTTGGTTCCCTTTGCTTCCAAATTCTAATTTTTGCTACCAAACTCAATTCCAACTTCAACTCAATTACCATTCAAAAATCTTACCATATTCCAAATTCTTCAATCCAAAAACACTTGATTTTCACCAAAAATTCCACTTGATAACCATCAAAAGATTGACCTTATGTCCTTATCACTTAAGAGTCTATATGTATGAGATGCATGAGACAATTATATAATGATAATATGCATGGAAAACATTCAATTCAAGAAAATTAATTGATATGCATCAATCATCAATCAAACATAGGAACTTAAATGACATTAGAGTTCAAGAAAGCTTCTCTATTTTTGCAAAGTGTAAGCTCCAATTGCTCTTCATGTGTGCTTCCTTTCCTTGTCTCCATTGCGTGATTGATTCCCTTGAGTTGAAAATGCAAAATGACCTATAACTAAGAAAAAGAAAAAGGATAGATGTTAGTGTATTGGGTTGCCTCCCAATTAGCGCCTTCATTTAATGTCTTTGGCTAGACATCCTCGTGGACTATTCTCCTTTGGTGAAGGAACGTTGAGTGTGCTCCTTCAAAAGTTCCACGGTGATGTTGAGAGTGTCACTCATGGCTTTGAAAAGTTCAATTATGGCTCCATCAATCTTGAGTAACTTCTCTCGAGCTTCCTTCAATTCCTTGTTGATATCTTCACGCGTGTTGTTGGAAATTTTGCCTCTTTCTCCAACTTCNCTTGTTTTCTTCTTGATCCAACTTGGAGGTGCAA
>AWWV01013222.1:0-23951 GCA_001974805.1 Corchorus capsularis | reverse complement strand
CTCCCATCGTCAATGAGCCATCAAAAACATCGATTTTGGTGTGATAAGTCCTTAGGAAAGGCCTTCCTAACAAAAGAGGGCATTGATCCTTTGTAATTTCTCCTTCCATTTCCATAACAAAAATATCAATAGGAAAAATTAAATGTTGCACTTTAATCAAAATGTTCTCTAGCACACCTTTGGGATGTACCAGAGATCCATCGGCCAATTGAAGAACAACATCAGTATATTTTAAAGGACCAATTTTTAAAGTTTGATAGAAAGAATAAGGCATAACACTTAAAGATGCTCCTAAGTCAAGCATAGCATTATCAATGATAGTATTTCCAATTGAACAAGTAATTGAAAACATACCAGGATCCTTGCATTTTGGGGGTAAATGTCTTTGCAAAACAGTAGAAACTGTTGCTCCAACATTCAACTTACCTTGTAACCTTTTCTTGTTTGTACACAATTGCTTAAGAAGCCTTGCATACCTTGGTACTTGTTGAATTGCATCAAGAAGTGGGATGTTGACCTCGACCTTTCGAAAGATATCCAAGATGTCTTGATCTTCATCTTCTTTCATTGATTTCCTTGACTTGGTTGGAAAAGGTTCCTTCTTTGAATCCAATTTGGGCTTGACCACAGAAGTTTCCTTGGCTTCTCCATTATCCTTGACAAATTCAAGAATAATGGGTTCATCATCTTCAATCTTGATCTCCTTTGCTAGCACATGCAATTCTTCTTCTTTCTTGCTTGTCCCTTCATCCATTGTAGACTTAGTTGGATATGGTTCTTCCAACTCCTTTCCACTTCTCAAGGTAATAGCATTCACATTCTCCTTTGGGGGCACTTTTGATTGAGATGGGATCTTGTTTTGGCCTTGTGCTCTGAGCTCACTCACATCACTTGCCAATTGACCTAATTGCTTCTTGATGATCTCCATGGTCTCTCTCATTTGTTGCATTCCCTCAGAATAGTGTGAAGATTGCCTTGGATAATTGTTTGGCCTTGCTTGGTAAGCACCTTGGTTCCCATAAGAATTGTAGCTTCTTGGAAATGGCTCTTGCTTCCTTTGAAATCCCTCTTGCATTCCTAAAGCATTGACTTCTTCAACATCATCTTCGACCAAACTAGGGCACTTATCCGTGTGATGTCCTAATGAACAAATCCCACAAACCTTTGACACACTTGATAAGTTCGATTTGACCAAATCAGTGAGCAAAGCGATTTGTTGATTTGCTTCCTCAATTCGTTGCTCCAATGTAGAGGAATGGGTTGAGACTTCATTGATCTTCCTAATGTTTCCATCTCTTTGTGCACAATTCTCTCGAGTACCAAATTGTTGTGTGTTGGCGGCCATGTTCTCGATCAAAGTCCAAGCATTGGTGGGAGTCTTGTCGATGAAAGCCCCTCCACTTGCAGAATCTATGGAAGATCTATCAAATGGGAGTAAACCTTCATAGAAATACTGAATAAGCAATTGTTGAGGAATTTGATGATTTGGACAACTTGAGCACAACCTCTTGAAACGTTCCCAAAACTCGTACATAGTCTCGCCTTGGGATTGCTTAATTCCACTTATCTCCTTTCGAATGCTTGAGGCTTTATGAATAGGAAAGAATTTTTCCAAAAACAACATCTTAAGGCTCGTCCAAGAAGTGATTGAACCACTAGGCATGTAGTACAACCAATCCTTTGCACGATCCATAAGGGTAAAAGGAAAAGTTCTAAGTTTGAATTGCTCCTCAGAGATACCTTGTATCTTCATGGATGAACAAACAATTTGAAAATCTGTGAGATGTCAATGTGGATCTTCTCCAGGCATACCATGAAATTTTGGCAATAAATGAATGAATCCAGACTTGATCTCAAAATTTTCTTCATTGGTTGGATATTGAATTGCTAAGCGCTGTGTAGTCACATTTGGGGCAGCAAGTTCCCTCAAAGTCCTATTGTTGTTGTTTTCTTCGGCCATGTTTTCTCTTGGGGATTGTGATTCCAAACTTGAATAAGAAGTGGTGGATCGTGGAGAGCTAGCTTGAGAACTTGGTGTTGACGAATCTCCTCCTTGCTCTCGAAACAATTTCTCCTTCCTTAGTGCAAAGAGTGTACGCTCAGGCTCAGAATTGAATTCTAAGTCCTTGGTACCACCACTCCTTGTATTTGGCATACAACACCTAGAAAGAACTTAAACAAAGAATCCAACAATAACAAGTAATTTGGAAAATAAAAAGTAAGGAAAAATTAGCTAAACTAGAAATTGAAAAGAAAAATAAGGAAAAGTATAAAGGATAAAGATAAGAAATTCTTAAGTAATAATTCGACTTCGATTACTAAAACCTTCCCCGGCAACGACGCCAAAATTGTGATCGGTCGTTGATCAAATTACAAGATAAATTCCCCACAAACCAATAACATATAGATTAACTACTTAGCTAGGGCAAGTAGGGGTCGAATCCACAGGGAAGGTACGAATCAAAGTTAAATCTTACAAAAGAAATTCTAACCTAAAAAAGATATTTTTGGATTTTTGTAATTGAAAATGAAAACAAATAAATAATTAACTAGAAAACAATTAAAAGAAAATCAAGCGATAAAAGCATACTTCTTCTCCTTTAGGTAACTACTTTGATCAAGTGAATCATGGATCATAGACACTAAACATAAATTTGGCTTAGATTGCAATCAATTAAGAATCATAAATCACTCCAAATCGGTATATAGCCTAAGACGTAGACATCAGCTTTCATTGAAACAAAGTAATCCTCTTAACATTTTAAACAACTCCATTTGAATAATTGGTATAGGAACAGACGTGATGCTAATTCCAACATGCTAATAAGATGAACCCGCATCTCGCTGACAATTAACCTCAAATGTTATAATCTATGGTTTCAGCCCTTCATATAACAAGCATTAAGTTTTATTAATCCACATGCATGATAAATCAATACCAAACTTGCCTACGTCAATTTCCATCTCGGCCTAAAGATTTCAACAAGGTTTGATATCCCATTGAACCTAAGACTCCTAGAATTACAATTGTTACTTGGACCAACTTTAGCTTGACTCAAGCTACTTGAATCTAACTATAGCATTTATAAATCTTAAGATATGTTGCGCACCAAATCAATCAAAGTATGAACACATAAGATGAAGCATAGAGATAAGAAACGTATTCAACGGAAAAAGACTCAAATTATTAGAACAAAAGTCTCACCAATAATTCATTGATCAAAAGTACCTAAGGAAAAGAAGTATAAAAGGTTTAGCTACTCATGGATTGCAAGCAATCCATGAGAGACTTACAGAGCTAGAGGTGGGCGGTTGCCTCCTCTCCAAATCGCAAATAACAAGAGCTAGGGTTATGATATGTTGGTGTGTTGATGTGTACTAGGGTTTTAGACTTAAGAGGGTATTTATAGAGGGTGGCTTAGGGTTAATTTAGAGCTAAACAAACCCTAAGGACGTGCTGGGCTGCTCTCCAAGTCTTCAAGCTAGTCCAAATAAGAATTTGGGCTTAATTGGATCAATCCCGCATAAAAGGCCCAAGACAGTTTCTGTTCGCTGACTTCAGGGGCATTTTCGTCCACGAAAACGTTCGAACTGGACTTCGACCGAAACATGAAAGTTTTAGATCTTGGAGTTAGCTTTCCAATGGCTACTCATACGCCTCAAAAGGAGCTCTGGATCAAAAGTTATGGCCAAAGTACAGAAAGGTTGCCAAATCTAGAAACAAGTGAAGAGGCTTCAAGGTGAAGACACGCATTATGGCATGCTTGGCGCGTGGATGGCTGCATCCCGACTCCCCCTGGGCGCCCATGTAGATAGCTTGTGCACCCAGGGCGTTGCTCTCAACCCCCATGTCGCCAGTGCCCATGTGGGTGCTGGGTGGTGCTCCCGACTAGCGCTGGGCGCTCATGTGCTATGCTTGGCGCCCCATGTGGTTTGCCTCGCGATCCATGTACTCCAGTGCTATGACACATCTTGACATGTTATCTTGCCTTGAAATTCAACTTTGCTCCTTTGCTTCTAACTCTTGAAAATCAATCTTATGATGATAAAATTGACTCTTAAAGCTCTTCAATCTCGATCATATTGGCTCCATTCTTCATCCAAAATGTCCTTGGAAAATATTTGTGTAAATAATCATCCAAAAGGCTCCAAAAAGATACAAAAATGGTGATTTTGCACTTTTCTTCACTTTAGCACCTATAAACACAAATATACCAAATATAAGGCATAATCAAGCATAAAATACCCTAAAAGCATAGGAAAATGACCATAAAAAGATGCATAATTTTGGTCCGATCAGTGTGTAAGATGGCTCTAGTATGTGTGAGCCAAATTGGATGTAAAAGCTGTGCGAGGGCTGTGAAAAATGCCCCGACACCGCCGCATTTCACCCATTAAAAGTGAAAGGGACTGCACAAGAAGCCTGCCTCCCGAAGGATCTCCTTCCGAAAACAGCCCGTAATCACAGTAGAAGTAGAACCAGGGAGATCTGCCAAGTGGGAACTGTCTCACCGTTGGTTCGAAAGTCAGGAGAGCCACTCCTGTTTGTGTGTGTGAAGTACTGCCAGGATGCTGTGATAAGTTATTATCCAAGAAGGTAGTAGCATGGATTGTGCGAAGGACTGCCTATGTGGGAATTGCCTTGGCTACAATCGCAATGAAGAAGATAATCACCTAAGGATTGTGCGAAGGACTGCCAAATGTGGGAACTGTCTCGGCTACAATCGCAATGATGAATATAATCGCATAAGGGTTGTGCGAAGGACTGCCAAATGTGGGAACTGCATCGGCTACAATCGCAATGATGAATATAATCGCATAAGGGTTGTGCGAAGGACTGCCAAATGTGGGAACTGCCTCGGCTACAACCGCAATATGGAAGATTATCATGTAAGGATTGTGTGAAGGATAGCCAAATGTGGGAACTGCCTCGGCTACAACCGAAATATGGAAGATTATCATGTAAGGATTGTGGGAATGACTGCCAAATGTGGGAACTGCCTCAGCTACAATCACAATGAAGAAGAGGACCATGTGATGGGCTGTGATGAATGTGGTTGCCACGCCATGGTCACCAAATAATAAGAAGATAGCCATGTATAAATTGACTGATTTGTCATGGCAGGAATTCTGATGTTGGAATTCCTCCTGAGGAGGAAGTGGAACTTGATGTTGAGTCTCGTTGTGATCACTTGGAAAGGGTGGAATCCGTTACCTAAATAGTGGGTTATGTGGCGGAGATGTTGAAGGACCATCGCTTAGCTTGGTGCATGATCTTCAAGATTGTGACTGGAGTAATTACAGATTGTTGCAGCTTTAGACTATCTAGAGAAAGTGCAGCTGTGATTGGGCATCTTTGATTTATGAAATTTTCGTTGTTGAAGCCCCCAAGTATTGAATGAAGAATGAGTTTCTGGAGTACCCAACTGTTGAATGATGAAGGGGTTTCTGCAGCCCCCAAGTGCTGAATCTGATGAAATATGTTGTATTGACATAGCCCCCAAGTGTTGAATCTGATGAAATATGTTGTATTGACATAGCCCCCAAGTGTTGAATGAGGAATGAGCTTTAATCTTCAGAAATTCATAAGTAAGTTTCCGCTGCCGCAGAGTGAGGACTGTCGCAGGGATAAGTATCAGGTATCCCTTGCATCGCCGCAAGGCTAAGTAGTTTGGATTTTTTGTTCTTGCCATGGGTTTTGTTGCTCAATGGAATCTTGATTGAAACACCTCTTTATGTGACTTTGCATGTCGTGGACGGATCAAGGAAAATGAGGTGAAAGCATGGCAAATTTTCGTTTCCCATTGTTGTTGGCGAGCTTGAGAATTTCTTCAAGAATGATGGTGTCGCACAGCAGGAACCATTTTGCATGCGAGTTTCCAAGTATTGAATTCTCCAAATAGAAAACTTTGACAATGTGTGTTTGTTGATGAAGAAAAACGAGACTCATTTGTGAGAAGAGTACCGTTGGATTTGCATCTTCTCATAATGTAGGACTTTGCTTTCCTGCCGCAAGGAGATCAGTATTCTCGCTATAGACTGAAAGTGGAATAGTGAAACTTGTTGTTGCATGGAGACCATGAGGGCTGGTCTTAGAAACAAATGTATGTAGATGCTTTGTTTGCTGCTTGTGAGCTTGCATAGTTCAGTAGGATGCTTTCCACGCAGTGGGAAATTCTGCCATACTGCAGCACGAGACTAGGATTTTGTGCTCTTTTGTTTCCATGCCTTTTGGCTGTTGGTGAGGTGACAAGGCCCTAACATTTCGTGCCTTTGGACATCATTGTGCTTGGGTTTTATCACCTTTGAGAGATTGCCCATGTGCTTAGGGACTTTGATATAGATGCCTCTGTGTTTAGGGACTTATGAATGCCCTTGTGTTTGAGGACTTTTTAGTATAGATGCCTCTGTGTTTAGGGACTTATGAATGCCCTTGTGTTTGAGGACTTTTGAAGAGAATATTAGATTTTTGTATGTATGAGGTATATGTGGGCCCATGTATCCAATATGTGTGTATTAGTTGGGCCAAGAAAATGCATGTATGAGAAATAAGTAAAGTGGTCGAACCTTGAGTATATTTGGTGTGTCGCGGAAATGCAGTGTGACGAGTTGACATCCAGGAGGTAGCAGCGAGGATGGTGTTTGACTGGCTTTTCTGTGTCAGGGATGTTGCTTTACTTGCGGCAGGATGAGATAAGGAAATTTTGTTTTCCTTCAATTGTAAAGAGTGCTGGTGCAATATAAGGCTTCAGTAGTTTGCTCAATGATGTGTGAAACATCCATTTGAAGATTGCGATGAGGACCGCCATATGGGATGTGAGCTTTGACTTTCGAGGAATTGAACTTTATCTTTCTCGCCCTGCAGTAGATGTTCTTCTCTGCAGTGGGTGCTTTGTGCTTCAACAGGAATTGCGTTAGATGGAATTTGATGATAGCTTCCGTCATGTGACTAAGCCTCTCAGTTCGGAGATGTGACATCGTTCCCTTAGGGCTTTTGAAACTTGGCTGTGATAGATGCCAAGTGAGATTCTCTTGCAGTAAGTGTGTTGAAAAAGAGTGATCTTTGTTGTTGATTTGCGGAATAGTATCCATCATTCTCTTGACTTGTAGTTGATTAGAGGCATGATTGAGTGATATCGTTGAAGAAGAGGCTTCAGATGCCTTATCTAAGATCTTGACATTGCTGTGGGTCACGCTTGACGGCATGATAGAGGGTCGTCATGGGTTTGGACTCTTTGTGCACTAGATTCTGCCATAAGATGCTCTCTGCCACCCATTGATTGAGAAGAGCGTCGACTTCTACAGCAGGAAACCCATTTATTGAAAAGAGCGTCGACTTTTACAGCAGGAAGTTGGAGTGGCAGAGCTTTTTCTTTGATATTTTTTTTAACCATTTTTGCTTTTAGGATTTCCTGCCACAACTAGGGTCTGGCGCCCCTGCGGCTTCTCACTTCTGCAGGATCATGAATTTGGCGATTTGACTGACTGTGCTGTTCTTCTCGCCGCATCAAGTAGTCTTGCAAATTGATTTATGCCCAAGTTCTCCAAGACAACCTGGAATTCTGCCAGCATGTTGTAGATGCATATCTCGACCAACATGTCTTCGAAACTCTCATTAGAGCAATCGATAGAGAGATCTCACGAAGCCAATGAGACCTTAGGAGGGCCTCTGAGTAGTGTTTTGAGGTTGAAGCAAAGTGACTCTTTCTTCATGTGGAAAGTGCTTCCGACAAAACTCTTCCCATGTGTGGATGGATCTGGGAACCAAAGTGGAGTACCAAGTGTAGGCACGAACAGTGAGAGATTTGGAAAACTCTCTATGACAAAGCTCCGGGTTGATAATGTGAGGGCTCATGGCATCAAGAAACTTTGCTGACATGCTTGACGGCGTTGCCTTTCCTGCCATGATATTGTGGAAATGTGGAAGCTTCATAATTTGGTGGGTAAGGTCTGTCCACCAAACACTTCAAGTATGGATGATCCTTGATGAAGCGGAAGGATGAACATGATGATGTTGTCCTTTCTCTCTCTCTCCAGCAGGGTAGTGGGATCGAAGAGAGCCGCATAGCCTTGAAGAGGCTTATTTTTGGTGCTGCTTTTCGGTGGTGTTCTTTGGAGTAACATCGTCATCACTAAGTGGGATAGGCCACCTGCTGCCATCTTGGGATTAGCCTCTACTAGAGGTGAGAGGCCTTGTTTCTCGAATGGCTTCAAGCAGCTTGAGTTGGCTTTGATGGATTGCTTGTGCCAAGTCCACCAAAATCTCAGCAGGATTCGTCTGGTCAGGCTGCAGTGGTGCAGCTGAGTCCTCTTGCTGCTGGTTTGAGGACTCTTCTTGCTCCTCATGAATATCATCGACATCTGCAGGAGGATTCTAGTTGTTCTGTCGGACAACTCTTGGTCTCGCCATTTTTGATTATCTGAAGACCTTTTTGAAGGGTCCCCAGTGGAGTCGCCTGAAAATATGGGAGCCTTTTTGTGTGATGGGGAAGGCCTGGGTCGGCTCTCTATTGGGTTCGAGCCCAACCCAAAATATCCCTGAAGAGATATCAGGTTATAAAATGGGATTAAGACCAAGATTGAAGAGAAAACGTTGACAGCTGCCCATAGAATACTTCCTGCGGCAGGAAAACAAGCTATAACAGAGGAGCAATCGGGGAAGATGAAAAAGATGAACAAAATCCCAGAAATGTATTTCTTTGCAATAAAATGGATCGAAAAGTTTCTTTATTAATTCAGGACTGTGGGAAAAAGATTGGGTGTGAGATTTGGGAGAAAGCAGAAGGAAACATTGAGAGCAATGGAATAAAAAATATAGAGTATTGATGATGGAGGAAAAACTGATTTGGGGAAGATGGAGACTGATTTCTTCTTGTGTTGAGAGTGATTTAGGGTTCTTGAGAACTTCTTGATGAAGATGATGATGATTCTTGACATGGAGCTTCTTGACTTTTGATATGAGGATTGTCGTAGCTGCCATTTTTGTCGTTAATGGCCTCCTTTTATAATTCTTCTTTTGACCGGTCGGAGGCTTTGTCCGGTGGCTTCCTCGGCTCTTGCTTTTTGATTAATTGCAGTGATTAGGCCTTAGGTCCAAGATGAAGAATCTTCCGGTTTGAGGAAGGCAACAATGACTTCTTTTAGTCTTGAAATCAGCCTCTCCTTCTTGTATGCATATGTCGCTATTGCCAATAGCAACTCTTCATTTGGTTTGCCGAGGTTTCCTCCAAAGTCAAAATAAACTTTGCTTTTCGATTCCACTTTTTGCACCCAGCCGATTACCCCATTTTTGTTAAGGAACAACCTCCAAGTATGGTTGCTCCTTTCAAAGGAGGTAAACGGAGGAGTTTCCTTCCTCTTTTGCCTTCCAAGCCACATCTCCCAATGAGTTTCCCGTTGTGGGCTTAGTCCACAGTAGCCCTTAGACCTGCAATGAAGATTAATTAGCACTAATCCCTGCCATAAATGGTTAAACATGAAGAAATTTGAATTTAAGTAAACTCATTCCTTAGATGCTTTCCTCAGCAGGAAAGTCTGACATGGAGTAGCATGAGATTGGATTTTGTGCCTTTTGTCTTCATGCTCTTGGTTGTGTGATTAGTTGGCAAGGCCCCAAGTATTGGGCCTTTTGGGCTGAAAAGTGGACTTTGTGGAGGCAAGACCCAACGTTATGTGTGTATATGATATGGGCTTTTGCTTTGTGTAAATAAAGAAATAGATGGCAAGGCCCAACATGTTATATGTGTTATGGACCTTTGCCATGTAGAGAAAATTGCCCTTGTGTTGCATGTGTTTAGGGACTTTAGTATAGATGTCTCTGTGTTATATGTGTTTGAGGACTTTAGAAGGAGAATTGCCCCTGTGTTATATGTGTTTGGGGACTTTGGGGAGAGAGAAATGCCCTTAGGGATATAAGAGATATAATTTTGAGGGGATAGATGACCAAACCTTGAGTATGCTTGGTGGGCTTTTGTGGGCTTTAGATCATCCCAATTTTGACCCCTAACACTCTTCAAAATTGATTTAAGCATCATAAATTATAAAACGGGTCCAAACAACTTAAACTACATTCAGATTTGGCACATTCCTCACCCTCCCTTCCAAAAGGTTGCAAAAAGCAAATGAAATTTATACCCAACAACTAGAAATCTCAACAATTGTAGATAACTCAAAGCAAAAGGGACATTGGAGCTACATACCCAACTCCTTAAGCTAATTGACTCGAGTGACAGTCTTGAGAAGCTCGCATCCCTGTTCCATCATTAAAAGTACAGAAATATGGTTGAAAAATTTCTTTCAAATGCATTTTGATAAATGATGATGAAATTAGCTTAAAACAAAAAAGTCAATGGAAAGCTAACCTGCCACTGCTCCTGCCAAGAAGATACAGAGCAGCTGCACTCAAGCAACAAACCTTCTCAACCTTTTCAGGCCGAAACTCCTTGCCATCTTCACTTCCCTTCGCAGCCTGCAAATTTTTTTTTTAAAAAAAGCCCATTGCGTTGAGTGGCATATATTAAAGATACCATTTGAAACCATTATTAATCCACATCATAATATATCTCAAATTAAAAAAGATTAATGCAGATAAGAAACTAATCATGCAATGAAGAACACCCTCATTGCAGTCTCTTTAGACACACAAAATCATACCCAATAGACTCAAAACATGAATCCATCATTTCTTATTTGAAAAAATAAAAAGGAGAGAAAAGAGATAAAGAAAGAGATTAATATCAGGGTGTTTAAGTACGATACAATTAGGCTTCTGATAAAAGATTTCCTTTGCGGCCATAAAAGAACCCGTGAGTACCCAGTCATAAATCAAACAAAAAATTAGCAAAAAAAATCATTAAGCAACTATCAATTAGAAAACCCAAAATCCTGCAAAAGAAAAATGCACAAATACCCACATCTTGCTAGCCGAAGGAACGAAAGAAGAAGCGAGATGGGTTCAACAGTTGTAGAAGCCGGACTCCATTTTCACCAAAACCTCAAATCTTGAACATATAAATTCTTTCAAATCCTTCATCATCTCCATGAATTAACATGGGTATGTCGGTTTAGCTCACAAGGATTCAAAATATGTAATTGCATGTAAGTTTTAGCTTCAAATGGGTGAGGAAAGGCTAGAGAGATAAAGCTTGATGGTTTGATAACGGAAGAAATTGAGAGAGAAAGACAAAGGAAAGAGAAGCTGAGAGAAAGAATGGGGGAATTGGGAATGAGGGTGATGGATTTGGCTCCTCTCCAGAAAAGGACTGGAGAGGCCAGTCTATCCTAGGATTGAGACACGTCGGCATTTTTGCAATCAAGGGCTGCTTTTACAAGGTTGTATTTTAAGGAAAACTACACAACCAAAACACGCTTTCTCTAAAACGCTAGCAAACTATGTTTCCTCTCAAACGCGTTTTCTCTTTGCTTGTGGCACCGTTTCCTCAAAATATGTTTCTCCTTGGCTCTGACATTTGAAATTTCTGGAATTGAAGGTGCAAAATCAAAGAAGACTTCAACCATCTTCTAACATCTTAGGCGACTCTAAAACCCTCTTTGTCGCCACCCATGTATTTCCGAAATCCCGTATCTCTCTCTTCCATCATTCCGAACACTCTCTCTGCCTCCTTCACCAGCGCCTTCATCTCCTCCTTGCTCATTATCCCGCCGCACCAGATCCTAAACGCCCCCACCTCCCGTGCCGATCGCAGCATCCGCTCCACCGCACTGCTGTCCCTCAATACCAGAGAGTGAAACTCGATCTCATCACCCGGTGGGCTACTTTGTTCCTGGAGATGCCGATCCTGTGATTCCGGTAGCATCAGGAGGTCCGGGACTTGTAACCTCTTCTCCAAATAGCGGCTTAAACTTTCGTTCGCGGCGGAGCGTGAGCCTGTTGCCGTTGGGATTGGCGATGGAGGTGGCACCTTGATGTTGAGCTGGGTCATAGAGCGCCGGATAGCCATGGAATTGTTCGATCATAAACAAAGGAATGAGAACTGGGATTTGGGTTTTTTGTTACGAAGAAAGTTAATTAAATGTGAACTCTAAAATTCTTTCAATTTCCATGTTTTTTCAGTTAGTAATTCATTTTTCTGGATTCTAATTGAAGGTCTTGGCATCACTTCGAATTGGATTTGCTGTGTTTATGGTTCACTTAGCCATTATTCCAATCACCAGGACCGGTATCAACCCTGCTCGTAGCTTTAATGTGTTTATGATTTTTTATGTTAATGTTAATTCTAGCAGGTTTGAGCAAGCCAAGAAATTTGGATGCATTGAATTTGTGAACCCAAAAGACCATGACAAGCTAGTTCAATAGGTGCTCGCTGAAATGACTAATGGAGGAGTTGGTCGAAGTGTGGAGTGTACCGAGAGCATCAATGCTATGATCTCTGCATTTGAATGTGTTCATGATGGATGGGGTGTTGTTGTACTCATCGGAGTGCCAAATAAGGATGATGCATTTAAACCCACCCCATGAATTTGTTGAATGAGAGGACTCTCAAGGGTACTAATTTCTTTGGCAACTACAAGCCCCGGTCTGATCTTCCTTCAGTAGTGGAAAAATACATGAACAAAGAGCTTGAGCTGGAAAAATTCATCACCCATGAAGTCCCTTTCTCAGAAATCAACAAGGCCTTTGATTACATGCTTCATCTGCATGGAGGAGTAAAACAACAGAACGAAAATCGAGTTTACTAGTGTTTGATATGAAAAATGAAATCCAGACATATATTTGATTAGCTTTGTGAAAGAATATAATGTCTTTTTCTTGTATTGTTTTTCGACTGTTTTATATTGAGCATAGCAATACCATTGCTTCCTTGCTTGGAATCAATTAATAAAATTCAACAATCGAATTGTTAAAAGAAGATTTATTCAAAGCTCTAATCCATACATTTAATTGAATTTGTACATAATCTTAAAAGATTTTCAAGTATCCAATAACAATAAAGTATAAACAAGTTTACATCATTTACATCTCTCCAAGAAACAAAAATTGTTGATGCAGACTTTTCTCTCACCCTTTAGCTACTACCAAGCATGATGCAAACTCATATTTAGGCATTTCCCAAGCTTTGAGATGTCAGATGCACATTAGTGGTCTAATTTTCATCTGTAAAAATTGTAAAACATTGTTAGTTATACCCCATATGAAAATTGAAAAATACAATCATAATTTGATTCACATTTGTCATACCACGTACCAACAAAATTAATCATGTTCTCCTTGCTACAAGCATTTGTGTTAAGCAACAATCTTGTATAATGTCCAAAATGTCCAACTTCATATGCTTGCTGGTGCATCTAAATAAAATTATTATGAGAGATAGAATTAAAGAGCAATAGAAATATGGGACAAAAACAATATATTTACCTTGTTATAGTCTATGTTACTTGGAACCTGAGAAAGCACTTGGCTTGGTGTAGTCGTTGGTCCCTAAACATATAAGAATAATGTTATAATTTTGAATTCCTATAAATTTAAAATTATTGAAGAGAAAATTACCATTAAAAATTGATCACATCTTGGGCCATTCATAAACTGTGGTGTCTCACCATTCACTCCAGTGATTAAACATGGCATATAAACATCCTGCCACATAGAATTAACTATAAAATTTAAGAACAATAAAACAGATTCAAATAGATAGAAACTGAAATTCTGAAATTCTATGATTGTAGTCTTAAGAAATAAACACAAAAAATCAATATAACCTGTGCCATTTTGCAAGTTGGTTGAAGATTATAAGCATCAACAACACCTTGTGGATTGGATGTTTCACCACTCTGAAGTATCATCAAGTCAGCAACTTGAAATTGAACTAATAAATAATAAACTAAATAAGAATTATTAAAATGTATAAGGAAATGAAAAGGATTAACCTTGCTTGATTTCTTTTCTTTCACTTCCGACTCTTTCTTCTCTTTGGTAATTTATCTACCTAACTTTTTGGTCTCCTTTTACCTTTGTAAGAACTCTCTTTCTTCTTCAATCCTTTAGCTGTAATAGTAGTCAAGACACCATTCTGATCTGATGCTGCATGTTTATTTGGGCCGACGAATGTCTCATCCATGTCTGTTGTATTCTGTTTATCACCATCAATTTTATTCTGTAAGATACCCTCCACCTTTTGCTTAATTCACTTGTCATCCTTGCGACCAAATTAAAAGTTTTGTCATTTTCAGCAGCTCTAGATGCTAATTTGACCATATTCCGACACAAGCTTTTGTAACGATTAGTAACTTCAAGCTTAACATCAGCCTGAATTTCTTTACCACTACTATCTTGAACAACTTCATCTTTTGCGTTTCTTGTCCATCTCTTCAATATGTACTGACTTGGAATTAACTTGTGATTCATAACATCCAAAACTTTTAGAGCATGGCTGCACAAAATTCCATACGTTTCAAACTTTCTGCAACTACATGAAAGCTCTAAATCTGAAACGTTATAACTGACCTTACGCACCTTAATCTCTCCATAAATTCCAATCAGATAATCATGGCCTGATTCTGTTTCAATGTCTTCTTTTACAAAGGCAGCTTGGTATATGTCATAAACAGATTGGAACTCTTCAAAAATTGTAGGAGTGTAGACATTGGCAGCTTGCTTTAACATGGGAGAATGTTTCATTCTCAACCTTGCAATTTGTCTCGGGCTTTATACTCAGCTTCCAACTCTTTATAGCGTTTATCATTCACTGCCCTTTCAAAATGATTGAAGAAACGCATAAGATCCAACTCGGCTGTCAAATAAGTTTTCAAATCTGCATTTACACTCTCACAAAGTTGTGTGCTTCTCATCCCAGCTGAAAAAGTATTTTTCATGAATGCCCTAGCCTACTTTTCTTTTATTTGAAATGTTACTGCCATCCAAGTGCTTTTACGAATGTTATGACCATCTAGCATTGCTTCCCAAGCAACATTTAAAGCATCAACTTCCTCGATATCATATAGGCATCTCTTGAAATCTTTAAGGAACTCATCTTCTCCATCTAGAGTACAACCAACATTTCTCAAAGCATTTTGCAACAAATGCCAAGTACACAAACCATGATAAGTATCTGACATCACTAATGATAAAGCCTTGGCCATTGCATGATCTTAATCAGTGAAAATGGTTTTTGGTTTTTTGTGTGACATTGTTTCTAAAAAAGTTTCAAATAACCACACAAATGACTCAGTACTTTCATCAAGCAAAAGAACAGCCCCAAACAAAACTACTTCTCTATGATGATTAAATCCAGCAAATAATGCCAATGGGGGAGACTCATTATTAGTTCTATAAGTGGTGTCGAATGCAACTACATCATCAAAATAACTATAATCCATGATCATTCTAGAATCAGCCCAAAAGATGTTAGTTATCTGCTCCTCAACGTCCAATTGTAATGCATAATAAAATGAAGGATTTTCTAATGATTGATGTTGAAAATACCTTAGCAAACTCCCAGCATCTCCATACTGCAGGTTTTTCTTCCGCTTGGTTCGAAGATGATTTTTGTGATCCTTAAAGACATAACCAAGACTGTCTTTCCCTCCAGCTTGCCTACTTAGAAACTCTTGCGAGTGTTTTGGTGTTATTCCTGAGTCATCTGCCAAATCAATGAGAGAAGCTTGAGCCGAAGACATTTTTCGTTGTGATGGCATCATGTGAGAACAAGTTCTCATATGCAGAACATGGTTGTGTTGTGATTCAAAGCTGAAAATATTATACTTGTTGTTTTTCGATCAAGTTTAATCTTCATATGTGCTAGACAATTGGTCCTAGTTTCTGCACGAGGATTCTTTGTATTGGAATCTCTTGTCCTTACCCCGTTCACCTTCTTTACAACAAACAAACTTTCTGGAAGTAATTTGTTTGGTTGTCTTATTCTTATTTGCATATTCTTTACGGATGCTAAAACCAACTTGCCCCGCATAGGTGTTGTAAAATTGATATGCAACCTCCTCTGAATCAAACTCCATGCCTATTTGAGGTAATGAATCAATGGTATCTTCATCCTGTCCCATAAAAGATAGTTGCTCAGATGCAAAATCATCAAATAACATCTCTGTTAAAGGACTCAATTCATCCATTTTCTTTGCAAAGAAATACTACAATAAAAACGAAATAAGTTAATATGCATTAAAAAACAATGATGAGTTCATAAAAAAAAAAAAAAAAACTTGACAGCCAAATATTTTACAAAGTTAATTACTTAGTACAATAACCAAATTTTTTTTTAAAGCTAAATGAAACATTAAAATAAGATGGAATGTAGAAAAGCATAAGATGAAGGGCAATTTAGACTAACAACCGTGGTTAGCAGCTCCTACAAAGAGAAGCCAAATCCGTCAACTGTGTACCTGCCATATGTAGGATTTTCTACCTAACCACAATTAGTTTGATACAATCATAATCTAACTTCATTTTTCCCTAACAATCAATTTAAGTCAAAAGATTAATACTTATAAGTTTAAACAATTGTCTTATATCAGCACGGAATCATAATAATAATAATAATGAAAAAACTCGTTTATTATTTCAAAAGGGATTTCATTGTGGCATTTCATCAAACATATTGAGATAGTCGAATAAACATCTATAACAATTAAAAAGAACATCAAACTAGCATTACAATCTTCTTAAACTCAAAAATTCTAATTAAAAATTAATTCCTCTTACCTGCAAATGCACCTATTGTGTAAAACAATATGCTTGATAGGTCCTCTGTAGTAGAATAAGAAGAGAAAAAAAAATGATTTTGGTGGGAAATTTTCATGTTGGAGGCAAATGGGGTATATGGAAAGAGAAGATTTCGGATGATTGCTTGTTTCTTGGTGGAGATTCAATCTTATTAATTCGACGATTTGGTAGAGGAGATGCGTTCCCAAAGGCGATTGCCTAATCCTGGTTACAGAGAGAAAACGTGTTTGAGAGGAAACGTAGTTTACTAGCGTTTGAGAGAAAGTGTGTTTTGATTGTGTAGTTTTCCTTAAAATACAACCTTGGAAAAGCCGCCCTTATTGAAAAATTGCCGACGTGGCTCAATCCTAGGATAGACTGGCCTCTCCAGCTCAAATCCGAGGGTGACTGACCTTAGTGGGTTGCGTCCCACTAAATTTTTTATTTTTCTTTTATTGCTTTAGATCCCATTCAACCCATAATCCAAGTCTAATGATCACCCAGCCCAGCCCAACAGGTGTCTCAAATATGTGTCATAAGTCAACATGCACCACGCCACACATTTTATTTCTTTTTTTTTTTTAATTCTAAGATAGGTATATTAGCCTGATTGCTTTTACATTTAAAAAATAAAAATAAATAAATTTAAGGGGTTTCAGGGTTTGATAATAATACCATTAGTTGAATTCTGGAACTGGCTAATTTTCAAAGCATTTTTTAGAAGTAAATAAATTTACTTTTGAATTGTACATGAAAGTTTTAAATTATGAAAATCGTAGATCATATAATAACTTTTTAACCCGCACTTGAATAACTCCAATCGAATATGTGGATCGAAAATTATATAACATCAAATAGACCGGCAATCAAAACCACAAAAGAAGTAATTTTTTTTTCAATTGAAACATAAAAATTGGTTTCTGAATTCTTCATGAAATTTATAGATCATGAAATCACCTTTTCATAGACACTTGAATCATCTTAATCAGACAAATAGAACAGAAAATACAAAAATAAAAGTCAAAGCGTTAAATCGTCCAGCCCATAATTTTAAAGGATTAAATAGCATAAAGCATAAAAAGTATAAGGATCATTTGATAAATAATCCAGCAAAAAAAAATATTTGTTTATGGAGACCAAACATAAAAATTCCCTCTCGAACCTTCTACGAAACTCATTAATCAAATTCAGCTTTCAAGCCCTTAACGAAAGTTGTAGATCATACAATAACCTTTTAATCGACACTTGAACAACCTCAATCAGACAAGTGCATTGAAAATTACATAATATTAAATAGACCGACAATGGAGACCACAAAATTTCAAAAGCATTTTTTAGAGTCAAAACATTAAAATTGGCTTTTGGGTCCTTCATGAAAGTTGTAGATCATGAAATTACCTTTTAATAGACAATTGAATCACCTTCATCAGACAAAAAAAACGAAAAATAAAAGAATTAAAGCTGAAACGTTCAATCGTCCAACCCAGAATTTGTGAGGGACTAAATAACATAAATTATAAAAGTATAGGGATCATTTGATAAATAATACAGCAAAAAATTTTTTTTGTTTATGGAGACCAAACATAAAAATTCCCTCTTGAACCCTCCACGAAACTCATCAATCAAATTCAGCTTTCAGGCCCTTAACGAAAGTCATAGATTACACAATAACCTTTTAACCGACACTTGAACAACCTCAATCGGACAAGTGGACCGAAATTTATACGATATCAAATAGACCAACAATCGAGACCATAAAATTTCAGAAGCATTTTTTTGAATCAAAACATTAAAATGGGCTTTTGAGTCCTTCATGGAAGTTGTAGATCATGAAATTACTTTTTAATAGACACTTGAATCACCTTTATCGGACAAACAAAAAAAAAATAATAATTAAAGTCGAAACGTTCAATCGTCCAACCCAAAAATTGTGAGGGACTAAATAACATAAAGCATAAAAGTATATGGATCATTTAATAAATAAACCGGCAAAAATGATTTGTTTATTATAACCGGGGCCCGGTAATAGTAACTTTGTTTCAAACTTCCCAAAACACCCTCAACCATCAACCGAAATAACAAAAAAACCAAGCACAAAAGTACCGAAATACCCCTGACAATTTGTTCTTGGGTGAATGTGGTGAGATTTCTCAACTGGTTTTTTGCTACTTCTACTTTTCTGTTAAATGTATGTTATAGATATATATCATATATGCCGTTAAATATGATGTCAAGATGTTGAATGGGTCATATTATTTGTTATTTGACATATGATATTCAAGTGGACCGTGGAATTCGTGTCCAATCCATTTAGGGGTTTGCTAAACACCGCCCCCCTTTTTATAATTTTTGACACTTTCGCCCTTTGTTTCATTTTGTAACATTTCAAATCCTCTGAAATCTCCAAGCTAATTACTAACGTAAAACAAGCCGAAAACTCCGGAAATGGACAATAACGTGGGTTCGCCATCGAATGAGGTAAAAAACTTTAAAAAAAAATAAAATTTTTTATTTTTTTTAATTTTTTTAATATTAATTAGTTTATGATTAGTTTTAATTAGTTAATTCAAATTACTTAGTTTATTAGTTTATGTTTAATTAATATTTAATTAGTTTATGATTAATTAGTATTTAATTAGTTTATGATTAAAATGAAGGAAAATGAATTTGAAGATTTGTTAGAAATGAAGTTTGAAGAAGTTGTTAGAAATGAAGTTTAGGGTTTGAAGGTTGAGAGTTTGAAGAAATTGTTAGAAAGTTTAAAATATGAACAAAGGGCAAAAGTGTAAAAAGGGGGGCGGTATTTAGCAAGGGGGGGGGGGGCGGTGTTTAGCAATTCAGATCCATTTATCTATATTTATCTTTTAAGTTATGTTTGGTTCGTGGTATCTTAGGTATCACGTGGTACCACGTGGTAATGTCATTCATACTATTTTCTTAGGAATATTATTTTAGTGGGAATGTATATTTTTTTTTCTGGGAATAAGATTATCATGTTTTGTTAACGTGAGAAAGTTATTAAATTTTAAGGATATAAGAGAAAGACAAGAGAAAAAGAGTAACACTTTCCTGAGAAAGTTAACTTTCCCACCTTTTTAGATGGGAATGGTATTCCCACTACTTTCCCACTTGAGTGGTAAAGTGATGGGAATGACATTCCCACATAAAATTAGATTCCTCCAATCAAACGTGGGAATGTTATTTTCCCTATCTAACTTACCATATTTTCCCACTACTTTCCACCAACCAAACCCAACCTTATAGATTCATGCATCATCACGTGGTGTATACATGGTTATTCCATACTAGTTTACACTATCAAAGTGTTAGATAACATGAAAAATCATCGTCACAATCAACCAATTTGACAATATACTAACTACTCATTATCAATTGTTTCTTAATATGATATATTTTGAGAGTAGAAGACCAATTTGATCAAAATTATTAATACATGAACTAATATGAACATTTTGCTAAAATATAGGGGCATATTGGATAGTAGTTTACTTGATTTTCCTCATAGCAACTATTATTTGTAATGTTTTAGTAATATTGCAATTATCTGATTATAATTAAAAAAAATAATTATGTAGAGATCCACATTCTTAATGTAGGCTCAACTTGGGTTTTATAAAACTTTGAATTGTGACTAGCTTTGATGAAAAGTAATGCAACTTTTTTGGGTCTAATCTAGAGCTTACCAAAAAGAAAAACCCATGAAGTATATTCTTGACTAAAATCTGTTATTGTTAACTTATAATATGAATAAAACATATGGAACAAGAAAAGGAAAAGAATAATGATGTATATAAAATTTGCATTAAACGTTTGATTGGCATAAGATTGGGATAACTTGTAATTGTGAATATGTCCTTTGCCAAGTTAGAACAAGGGAAATCATTGTGCTAATTCCAAAATCAAAGAATGTATTTTCTTTATAGTATGAACCAGATGTTCATTAATTGCAATGCAAACATAGCAGACCAACATAATCTCAATGGATTTGAGCCATTTGCCTTTTTGTTGCAGATGAGCTTGTGATCATGGAAAGTGCAAATTGTTTGATTCCTGAAATAAATTAATTCATAAATGGTTAATAATAATAAAAAAAGGTTCTAGCTTCCAAATCCAAGTATGTCGTTAGAACATATAAAAAAGACTTACATGAAACACTTTGGTTGCATTCCGGGGTGAAATGAGATTGGATGATGGATAATATTACATAATGATTTGCACATAAAAATATTATCCTGTACAATATTTTTATACACAAATCATCATCCAATCTGATCGCACTCCCTAACACATTCCTAGAGAAATAGTAGCTATTAGTAGGTACTAACCTGCTTGAGCAGAAGGTGATAATATAATCAGCTCCAGAACAAGTAAAAAGACTGCTAGGATCATCATATGCATAACTATATGAAGTAGGACATGCAGACTTGAACTTCTTTGAATAAGATGTAGCATGACACATATCAGGAGTCCCATACGACCCTCTGCAGCAATATTGATCCGTGTCGAAAACGTCGCAGGCGCTCCGGCAAGCTATAACCTTCCCAGTCCCATTGGCCTTGACACTAAGCTCGGAGGGACAATTCTGCCTAAGGTCTGAATCACATCCAGCAACGCTACAATTTCCTTTGCCATTAACGGGTGCAATAGCTAGTGGCAAATTAAATCCATCAACAAGGCTAACATCGTAAAAATCTTTGGCGGCAAGGTTAAATTCGGCAAGTGAAACTGGGGTTTTGCCTGAGCCACCACACTTGAGGGTGTTGCCACAATCACCTGTCTGGCATGAACCAATTCCATTTCTGTCAAATTTGCAACCTGTTCGACCCCATACCCGCCCATTCCATCCTCCTTCTGGGGTCTTAAACAGAATAGCTTGGCCTGATTTTAACTCAAAACCTCCATCATTAAAGCTTCCCCCAGGGAAAATTCCAGGCCAGATTGTTTCCTTGCAAAAGTTTATTAAGGTTAAGACCCTTGCACATTCATACTTTTCAGGCCCTGCCACGTCCAACAACATATGTAAATTGCTACTATTAAATAAAGTTGTTAGAATTGAATCTATAAAATTTATCAAAATTCTAAAATGATATGTATATATATGCTTTGCTATACATTAATTATTGTTACCTGATGAAAGCATTAGCAATACCAATAGAAGATATGAAAGCAAATTCATCTTTTAATACCTCTCTTTTCCTCTTAAATCTGTCTATTTTGTAGTGATTGTAAACAGAGCCATTTGGAAAAATTATTGCAGAATAGCAAATATTTAAAGCAAAAAGGGGGTGAAGTAATAGTAGAATACGTGCAAGGGGAAGGGCAAAGAATAGTAGAATAATAATTTTAAGACTTTTCCTAGAGGTTGCATATATATGATTCTTTTCCTAATCCTTTCCCTCAAGTTTATTCGGGTTCCAATCCTCTTCCTTTATGGTTTCACTTTCAATGCCCTGTCACGTTGGACCGACAGAATCTACTATCAACTTACGTTGACAATCCATGTATGGTTACTGGGTGTTTGGTTCGAGTTATCTTTAATTACCAGCGGAATCTTGTGTACAGTATGGAACATTTCCAGGTTGGGTTCAGGAACCTTTTTAGGGTTTGTGTAGAGAATAGAACATTAACACGTTTGCTTCGTCTAAAACCTTGTCAATTTCAATGGCATTCCCACTGTGTGCCATTTCACTGGTAATCTTATTTCCATACTCAGACACCAAGTTATCTTTAATATTACCGGAAATCTTTTATGAGTAGAAATGACAGTGCCACCAAGAATGAAACATACCTTCAACAAAACGCTTATTTCCTTCTTAAAGCATAACTGATGTTTATATGTTCAATTGAATACAACATCCGTGTTATTAACTCAATTGATTGATGAGTATATGATGCCTGAACTTTAAAGTCTTGGTTCAAATTCTACATGAGAGTTTGTTTATTTGTTAGGTTATTTGATGTACTAAATCTGCAAGTGCACAGAGTCAGTTGGAGTAATAAAATCCTAAAGTATTCTAGGAGTCGAACCCACAGAAAACAATTAGTTTTAATCGTAATTAATTCTATCAGGAAGGAAATTTTGAGAGATTATCAAAACAAATTAAACTAGAAACAATAAAATTATAAAAGCAGGAAATTAACTAAGATTTGAAGACAATAATTGGAAAGCTTAGGGCTTCAGGTTTCACCTAATTGGGAAATTACTACTTAACCTATGAATTGATTTGTTGCAAAGCTAGAATAGAATTACACTTAATTACCTATGTGCTTCGTCAAGTCTATTAGAGGGAAATCAAAATTCAAATCTCAAAGTATTCAAATCTAGATCTTATCCCTTAAGAATAGGTTTAATCCTAGTTTAAATTCAATTGTATATGTAATCTTATCAGATCTTCTGTACAGCTATATAAGCTACACTTATACTCAAATACAATTAACACATTTTTCCCAATCCATCTTCTTCTATTATGGTAATCAGAGCTTGAAAGCTTAACAGCGTTTTTTTTTTCCTCTCTTCCTTTTTTCTCTCGTCTTCATCATGTCTACAACCACTGTTTCATCAACTTCTAACCCTTCTTCAAATCTCGTCACCATCAATTCCGCTGCCCAACTTCCCATAAAATTAAACTCAAATAACTATCCCTCATGGAGGGCTCAATTCAATTCTTTATTGCTTGGCCATAAGTTACTGGGTTTTGTTGATGGAACAAAAACCTCTCCTCCTTCCACCATTCAATCTGCTGCTGCGAATGAAACAACTTCCACCATTTCCAATCCTGAGTATGAGTTGTGGTTTCAGCAAGATCAGTTCTTGCTTCATGGAATTATTTCCTCCTTAACAGAAGGAGTGGTCCCTTCATTGCTTCTTGCCAAACGTCCAAACAAGCCTGGGACAAGCTTACTCATATGTATGCCAGCAAGAGCAGATCAAGGATGATGTCTCTGAAGGACAAACTGGCTCAACCAAGGGGTTCCAAATCTGTAAGTGAATACTTCCAGTCCATTCGTACTATTGTTGATGATTTAGCACTAATCAACTCTCCAGTCTCGGAAGATGATCTTGTGATCTATGCTCTCAATGGCATTGGTCAAGAATACAAGGAAATTGCTGCAGGAATTCGAGCAAGGGAATCTGTTATTTCCTATGAAGAGTTAATGGAGAATATGTGTGATTATGAGCTCTTCTTGAAAAAGCAAGACTCCGCCACTGATCAAATTGTTGCAACAGCCTATTCTGCTAAAAAACAACACAACAACAATG
>AWWV01013221.1:0-12904 GCA_001974805.1 Corchorus capsularis | reverse complement strand
CACTATGTTTGCAAGTTGCAGAAAGCTCTTTATGGTTTGAAACAGGCTCCAAGAGCTTGGTACCATGCCTTGAGTACGTTTCTCAAAACCTATGGTTTCCAAAATTCACTTGCTGATACTTCATTGTTTATATACTGCAAAGATGACATTTTAGCATATATGTTAGTATATGTTGATGACATTATACTAATTGGTAACAATGATGAGTTTCTGAAGAAGTTCAGTGCAGCTCTTTCTTCAAAGTTTTCTCTAAAGGTCTTGGACACTTAAATTACTTCCTCGGTGTTGAAGTTGAGATTAGAAATAATGGCATTTTTCTCTCTCAAAGGAAGTACATCACTGATATTTTGGACAAAGCTAATATGAGTGGAGCAAAGACTAGTACCACTCCCATGTCAACAACAACTACTCTCACCTTGCATGATGGCACTTCATCTGTTGATGCTCATCATTTTAGACAAATACTTGGTTCACTGCAGTATCTTTCCTTAACCAGACCAGATATTAGCTTTGTGGTTAACAGACTCTCTCAACTTATGCACAAACCCACTGAGAAGCATCTTCAGGCATTGAAAAAAGTACTTAGATATCTTAAAGGGACGCTGCAACATGGTCTCTTTATTCAGAAACTTGCAAATCCAGTGCTCACTGCTTATTCAGATTCTGATTGGGCGGGCAATCTAGATGATAAAAGATCTACCTCAGCTTATGTCATTTATCTTGGTCATACGCATATCTCCTGGAAATCTAAAAAACAAAAAACAGTGGCCAAATCCTCTACTGAAGCTGAATACAGGTCCATTGCACAAACAGTTTCTGAAATTATTTGGATTAAATCCTTGATGAAGGAGTTGCAATTTCCTTGTACTTCAAATCTGGTAATTTACTGCGATAATTTAAGCGCAACTTACACTTGTGCTAATCCAGTGTTTCACTCTCGCATGAAACATCTTGCGCTTGATTATTTTTTTGTTCGAGAGAAGGTTCAAGCTGGTGAACTTCAAGTTAAGCACATCTCCACCAAAGCTCAGCTGGCTGATGCTCTAACCAAACCTCTTTCTAGTGACAGATTTCATCAGCTTATTTCCAAGATTGGTGTTCTTGATCGATCCACCATCTTGCGGGAGGATACTAGAGGGAAATCGAAATTCAAATCTCAAAGTATTCAAACCTAGATCTTATCCCTTAAGAATAGGTTTAATCCTAGTTTAAATTCAATTGTATATGTAATCTTATCAGATCTTCTGTACAGCTATATAAGCTACACTTATACTCAAATACAATTAACACATTTTTCCCAATTCCATCTTCTTCTATTAAAGTCTACATAGTAATACTTAACTAATTAGATTCACTACCCGTCGATGTCAACCTAATTAACTAGATTCATTAAGAACAAGTAATTATTCACCTATCAAATTAGCCTAAGATTCATGTCTGATCCAACCTAATTTGTTTATTTTCCTAGTGCACAGATTATGCTTCTCCCGTCAGTACATCACACAAACAATCTATATGTTGATCAGGCATATAAATCTCATGAAGAACAAGGAAAATAAATCTAACTTGAAAGAAAAACAATTCAATTTATAAATCAAGCAATAATTCCCAATTGGCTACACCTTAAACCCTAATTAAGAAATTAGCTACTCATCATCATGAATAAAACACAAGAATAATTTTATTGAAGAACATAAACATAAAAGAGAAAGAGAAAAGAAATCTTAGACTCAATCTCCAAGTCTTCTCTCCAACAAGCAATAGTTGTGATGAGCGAAAAATCCTAAAAATAATCCTAAAAGTCTGTATTTATAGGGATACAAAAAGTCCTAAATTTATTTGGACTAATCAGGGGTAAAATCGGATAATTAGGAAAAATATCAAGAATTTCCGTCAGGCACAACCGGGGGCCTGGTTGGGGGTCAAGTGGGCTCCCGGTTAGGACAGTGAGTTTGCGAAATTTGGAGGTTTCAATCGGGCCCCCAGTTGATGTGTAATCGGGCTCCCGCTTGAACTCCGTCAGGATTTTTCCAAGTCTTCAACTTCCTTCATCGTTTTCACTCTCTTCAAGTCCAAATTAGCTTCCGAGTCCTAAATAAAAGTTGTAGAGTCTTGAATCCTCTTTTCATGAGTACTTGACTCGCCTCAAATGGATCTTCGGATTGAAAGTTACGATTTTCTCCCTAAAATCACTCCAAATTAACCTTCAATCTCAAAAACACAAAATGTGAAAATACTTCATAAATAGCATAGAAAGTGCAACAATTATGCTCAAAATATAATATAAGTAAGCTCTAAAAAGTGTAAATTATTGCACTTATCAAATTTCCACACTTGGCTTTTTGCTTGTCCTCAAGTAAAACTAAAAACAAAAATAAATTCCTAAACTAATGCAAGATATTGATTCCACTTTCGTAGGTGTACGGCGGCACTTAGCACGTGATGCAAGCCTTTAAACCCCTATGTGACCATAGTGGAGGAGTTATAGTCTCCTGAGGGCTTAACGATACTCACAAACAATGCTACATATGAAAGTGAGTTTCAAAAACAATTTTAAGAACAATTTTCAAAAATTGATTTGAAGTAAAGTATGCTGCAAACTTCGAAGTGTTGGATACTTCTCAAAACAAGTCATTATCTAACAAAATTAAAGCACAAGTGGTTAGTTTATCATCCAAATCATTTGCCTCAAAAGAGTAAGAAGAAAACAATTTTTAAGAGCTACTTACCATAAGCTTGTATCTCATCTACATCTCCACTACAACCATATCAAATCACAAAGCAAAATATATATGCATGTATATGAGTCGAAAGGTCTTTATAAGGGTTGTAATGGGGCCAAGGGATAGTGAGTTTAAGAAAGAAAGTATAAGGAAAATCAAAGTATTCAAGAATTTAGTAGAGCATAACTGAGATGGACTAAAAATAATTAAAATAAAGCACAACTAATCCATCAAATAATCAAGAGCTTTTTTAACTTTTAATAGCTCTTCCTTCATTACAACTCCACAAATTCTACAAAATTTCCTATCTTCCTTGAAGAAAATAGTGCCAATTTCTTTTGGAGTGTTCCATTTTTCACTTTCTTTTTTTTTCTACATTTTTTCTTTCTTTTCTTTTCTCTCTCTCTCTTTTTTTTTTTCTTCAGAGGGACAATGTCTTACACATCTTTTCTTCCCTTTTTATTTGGAAACTACTCACTTACAACAATTTTTTTTAGGCGCTTCCATCATCTCAATTTCACATTCCACTAGTTTAATTTCCCCCACACTTATCTTGATCTCAATCCTTCTTTCATCAATCTATAACCAAAAATCATTAAGCACTAAGAATTGAAATCAACAATAAGGCTCAAGAATTTTAGCCTTCCACCATCCATTAGAACAAACAATCTACAAGTTATGCTCTTATCAATTCATGAATAAGGGTAAAACTTGTTTTTCAGGTTCAGGGTTCTTTGGGATAATGTGGTTAATCAAAGAAAAAGGCTAAATATATTCAATAAAGGCAACAAAGGGGCTACTAGTGATAATGTAAAAAGGGGTAGGCATTTTAAGGCACTAACGATCCAAACAAACGCCTTAGTCATCCCCATACACAATACATATACATTCCAAACCAATCATACCACAATCCAATTAGTCTCGAAGAGATTTGACACAAGTTCTAGAAGTAGCAAAAAACCAAATTTGTACCCAATTGACAAGCATCATCTTCATTTGACAAACTTTGACAACCATTTGTAAAAGTAGTTAAAATAATGACACTATTGATGATATCCAACTCTAGAAATTCTTAGCCAAAAACCAAAACAAATTTTAAAAATTTTGAATATGAACTCCTAACATATACCTTAATGCAAATGCATGAGACAATTAAAAGAGAATGCATGAAAAATTAAATAGGCTAATGCAAAAGAAACATGCTCATTAGGATGACAAGAACTAATTAATCAAAAATTAAAATTTTCAATTTTGTCTCCCCCCCACTTAAAACAACATTATCCTCAATGTTGTAGCACAAGAGAAGAAATTAAAAGAAAAGTAAGCGAAAACTTCCGTAATAATTGATGAGATTAGATGAACGAATGAGCTTGCTTTTGAATGTAATTGTGCTTCATCTCTAAAAAAAAAAAAAAAATTAGCTCAAGAGACAAGAATTAGAACAATTGAGCAATTAGTATAGGCCATTCCAATTAACAAAGAAATAAATATGCGACATGTCCTAAAAAAAATGAAATGCAATACAAATATGAAATGCTGATATGGAATGCGATGCAATAATAAAGACATATAAAGACATATAAGTGGTGCCATAATAATAAATTAATGGCTAAAATCTCAATTTGGTACTAAACCTTTTAGGAAAATACCAACTTGGTACCAAACCTATAATTTCGGATTATTAGGTATCAAACGTTTGAAATTTCGTCCAATTAAGTGCTTTTTCAGGAAGTGCAACCCACGCGCCATTAAGTCCTAAGTCTGTTATCCTACGTGACACTTTTTAATATTTTTAATATTTTTTAAAATTTTTAAAATTTTTTTATTTTTTAATATTTTAAACCGGCTCAAATAGGTACTAAACCTTTCAAAATTGGCTCAAATAGGTACTAAATTGGACCAATTTAGATTTTTTTTGCTACTAATTATTTCAAATCTCTTTTTTTTTCTCATAAAACCAGTGAGATTTTGTATTTTTCTAACTAATTTCTGCTTATTTGAAGGGAAATAAGAATTTACCCAAGGAAAATAAGAACCTTTTAAGACAAATATGCTAAATTTGCATAAATATGCTAAAATTGCATAGATTAAATAAATCTTTAACAATATGTAAATCCATTAAATACAATCATCTTGAACACAAAATTAAATACAACCATAAAAATTTCAATTTTTTCTTTTCCCTTTCAACAAACACTTCTGCTTCCTCAAAACAGCCCTAATGAGCAAGTAGGTTGCACCCTTTTATCAAATTTATCAACATAATATTATACCAAGAATAGTGAGACCAGGATTTACCATGGAAAATAGGATTGCTTGAGAGTCCACTGAACAAGCTGCAAAAAGGAGGGGAAATAGGTTCAGAACAATGGAAGTAGAGTTTTGAACATAGGTGCAAAATGAAGGAAGTTTAACAAAGTATGCAAAGGCAAGGATGCAAGGAAAGTTCATAGTAAGTTCAATTAGACGTATAAGCTTGGTGGTCCTCAATGAATAATGATGAAACCAGACAATGGATCCAAGCCTTGCCACCTTGCTAGCCTAAATTAATGCACAAATAAAGCCATATGTGATATTTTGTAGTCAATTTTTTTTTTTTGCTCATTTCTAGTTGGCTGTATATTGTACATCAAAACCAACAACCTTAAGGCAATACAATGCTTATTATATATAGTAGTTTAAACATGTCAAATTAATATTAAAGGCTTAAGTACTTTAAGTACTTCCTCTTACATTAACATACGGATTCATGAACAAAGATATATAATTTAGTCTTTGTTTATAATTTACTGTACCAGCACCATCGAAACTATCATTATTCACAATTGACTCATGCACCATAAACTGGAAAACCCTTGAACAATTTCCATGAAGTTGTTAATTGCTTCACCAAACCAGCACAAATAAGGATCAAAGACAGGCCTACAAAGTTTCCAATGAACAAAAGAAAATACTATAGAAAAATTTAAACTGACACATTTGGAGAAACAATGAAAGCACTCAGATCATATCATACCAACCTAAATAAATGCATATTATTGTAGCAATTAAATAATTCACAATTAGATGGTACTAATTGCAGTTTATAGATGGTACTACAATAATAATATGTATTCCATGATTTCCTTGAAAAGTAATGTGAACCGAAGGGTTTTGATGAAAAATAATTAGTTGTTAATTGCAATTTATAACCCTTTTTCTCCCCTTTCACTTTCTCTCTTCGATTCTTAAGATCCTAACCAACACTCCCAAACAAAACCATTGCTACAGCAACCCCAGAAAACAAATTACAACGCATTTTTCTCCACCTCCCACTAACAAATTAAGAATGGGACATTTAGCTTTAATTATAAGTTTACCAAATATGGGAAGTTGATTGATAATTACTAGTATGATACTTATAAGTTTACCAAATCTGGCAAATCCATTTTTTTTAAGATTTCTAATCTTGTTTTTGTTTGTATCGGATGATCAGAATAATAATTCTGCTACAAATTAATTATACATAATAGTAAACCATAAAAGTATATATTTTTCACAATTTGTGGCATCACCGTACAATGAATAAACTGTGAAATGAAATGAAATGAAAAAAGGAAAAGGGGGAGTATAAGGTAGTCAACCATGGGAACAAACACAGGGCTCGAGAATGACATGATCTGAGTGCTTTCATTCTCAAATTATTTTTAGAATTATATGGAATACATATATATTATTATTGTAGTAATCATCACTCAGATTCGTTCAGACACATGCCATCTTTCTTAAACAATCACATAGTCCTGCAAAGCAATCGACCTCATCCACAGAATTTCAAATTCACAGCATATATAAGATCAATGCCAACATTTTTTAGAAGACTTCTAAGATAATACATGCCAATCAAACTACGGAATAAAGGCAGTAAATTAACATAGAAACAATCTTGTAACAACAGAATTCAATCTTGAAGTTGAAATTAAAGTGTCAAGTTTAGAAATTTACATGCAAAGCTTTGAGCAAAAGAGGCCTCCCCTCAAGTATGTCCTTGAAAAGCCTTTTGTCTGAGAAATTCACTGGCCAATGTCTCTCTCATTTCCATCTTTCTCTTTGGAGTAAAAAAAAAAAGGGAAGAGCTAGGGTTCATGTTTCTCTGATTTTGGGGTTTTTCATTCGGTGTTATATTTCTGAACTTCGAACGGTGGAAGGGTTGAAAATGGTGTGTAGTAGAACATATTTGATTTTGATGAAGATCCGACGGTTGGATTCGCCGGGATCGGGCTTTGGAGTCGCGGCTTAGGAGTGTTTTGGGTTAGACTTGAGGGTTTTTATAAGAGAATGAGGAGGATGGAAAGGAAAGAGGAAGAGGCAACGATGGAGGAGTCTATCAGTGGCTGACGGCGGCACGGAGGGAGATCAAGGCAGGCGGCACGGAGGGGGACCAAGGCAGGTGGCACTAGGGCTAAGTAGAAAGAGGGGTATCGATTTTTGGAGAAGAAATGAGAAGGAAAAAGAAAATTAAAGGAAAAGAAGAAAAGAAAAAGTAGAGAAAAAAAAAAGAAAATAGAAGCAGGATAAAATTAGTGTTTTTATAATATTTTTTTTTAATTGAAAATGCCACGTGGCTTTTTTTGGGGTCAAAGATTTTTTCACACGTTATTTAACGCGCGTGTTTTAGACTCGCTGACGGAAATAAAAAAAAGCACTTAATTGGACGAAATTTCAAACGTTTGATACCTAATAATCCGAAATTATAGGTTTTGTACCAAGTTGGTATTTTCCTACAAGGTTTGGTACCAAATTGAGATTTTAGCCATAAATTAATTTATGCCCCAAACTCTCTACCCCAAAAATCACCAAGCTTCCTAGGTTAACCATTTAACCTCAGTTCGGAATTAAATGAAACTCCATCATTTTAAGGCTAAATGGGTCGAGTCTTTGTTTGAGAATCTGGTGGCAGCAAGAGAGGAAGCCGTGGCAGGTCGCATGGGATAGAACGTGAAGGAGCAAATTCGAGCATTAAAGCCAGCGACAGTTTATGGGTGGATCAGGGGCTAGCTTAGAACAGACGCGACGCTGGTTATTGTCGAAGTAGAGCCGTCGCCATGTTGTGGGTGAATCAGGCTTGAAACGAAAACAACAACCTGAGTTGTCGGGATGAAGTCGGCACCGCTGAAAGCTTGAAGTCGGGGCCGACTTAGAACAGAAGCTCGGATGCTAACTCTAGAAGCAAGGCGGGGCCGAGTTGAAAGGAAAAGCGGCGCCCGGATCGTGATTTTTCCAGACGGAATTTGGACGAACGAAGGGCGGCGCCGGATTGTGGGTTGGTCGGGGGCCGGGTCAGGACAGAGACAGGTTCCTGTTGGGTTTGTTCAATCCGGGGCCGGCAGATATGGCAATTCGGCACCGGGTTCAATTTTCAGCCCAGTTTCAAATTGTCTGTCTTGTTCTTCCAAAAGCAGCCCGTGTATCTTCTAATTTTAACTCAAAGATTTCATCCATTTTAAATTCTTCTCTTCCTTGCTTCCATATGTATATTGAACACCAATCTATGCTATGTAATTACTCAATGCAAGATGAAATTACAAATGCTAAACATAACGAAAAATGAAGAACAATATAATATGAATTACAAATGCATGGATGAGAAAAATTAAAATAAAGCACGTGAATGTATGCAATGTTCCGACAATGAAAGTAAATTGTTAGCATGAATAAATTAAAAGAAAATAAAAGAATTAAGATAAAAAAAAGTTAGTTATTGGGTTGCCTCCCAATAAGCAATTTTGTTTAATGTCGATGGCTCGACGGAGCAATGTTGCTACTCTCCAGGATCCCAAAATCGAGAGTTTGCACTCATCGAAAAACAATTATCATTATAGAGCAACTCATTTTTGTTTTCGACAAAGCCATAGGTTGAAAAGTTGTTGTGAGGCCACCATTCGGTTTCATCTTTATAAATTTGGGCTTTGTCAAAAACATTATTTTCTACAAAAATTTTCTTCTCGACTACAAATTCAGACAAACAAGAAGGATCTGGTAAATGATCAGTTCCAATAAAATCATAATCCAAATAAGAAGAAGAGAAAGAATTGAATTCAAGATCAGGAGGCTTATTGATTGGAGGAGCTGGCATCAAGCAATTTTGTCCAAAATCTTGTTGTTGTACTTGGTCATTAGAGCTGTCAAAAGCTGACCCGAACTCGAGAACCCGAACCTGCCCAACCCGATTTGACCAGAAAAAGTAAACGACCCGAACCCGCCTGACCCGAGACCCGGATGACCCGCAACCCAGATGACACGAGACCCGAATGACCCGTAACCCAGATGACCCGAAACCCGAATGACCCTGACCCGAGACCCGTATGACCCAAACCCGAAAGACCCGAGAAGTTAACCCGAATGACCCGAGAATATCAATAACTAAAATTATCTTTTATTCAATAAAATTTATAATTTTACTTATTCTAAATCATAATTTATTCAATACAATTAATATTATTGTTTACCTATTATAAATAATGATTAAATTTGCTAAAATTCAATATATGAACAATAATTATATGAACAACCACTAAAATTAAATCAGTTATATTAATAATTTATGATAAATTTATAATTGGTAATTTATTTTTTAAAATAATGAATAAATAGTAATACTTGGTAATTTTATCTATTTGGTACTACGACCATATTATAATAATCTAGCTGGTAAGGGTTGTAATTCTATTTTCATTATTCATGGATAGTTATATTATTAATTAATTTATAATAATAATAATTGAAGTAATGAAAAAAAATTATAAATTTAGATATTACATAACTAATATTTTATTTATAATAATACACTGTAAAAAGTGTTTTTACTTTTTATACGGCTTAAAATGTTGACACATAGCCAAGTTGATAATTAATTATGTGTTTAATATTAAAAACCTACCTCACCTGATAATCAATTATGTATTTAATATGCAAAATGAATATCTAAGGAGGCACATATCAAGTATTCTATCCTTTAACCTCGCATATACAGTCTGCTAAACTTCGTTGATAATAGATTGTATAATGTTTCTACTTATTTATAAAATAAATCGAATAATAAATATATTTTAAAAAGTTGAGTATTGAAAATTAAAAAATTCAATGCTGACTAAATTGACCTGAATCCCGAGTGACCCGAAGTCAAAACCCGAACCCGCCCAACCCGAGACCCGGTAGACCAGAGACCCGAATGACCCGGAACCTGAATGACCTGAGAGCCGAATGACCCGAAACCCGTATGACCCGAGACCCGAATGACCCGAAACCCGAATAACCCGAACCCAGATGACCCGAAACCCGAATGACCCGAGAAAACTATCTGACCCATTGTCGCAACGTCCGGGTCCGGGGTGACCGAACCCTATCGCTGAACGACTTAAAAGAAAGACTACGGAGTCGCCACTAATCTTTTTTAATCTAGGTGTGATTAGCCACCTATCAGATTATTAAGTTTAATATTAAACTAAACTTGGCGAAGGTAACACTAAACCTAATAAACGGTTTTCTAACCAGAGTCATAAAAGTTCGGGAGTCGGGTACGCGTGGTAAAGGATTAGCACCCCACGATGCCCGTCAAAAAGACGGCACTGACTGGTCTAGAATTAACTGTGGGTTTCTAATATTGGTTGTCTTTGTCTTTAAGCATTTTCATGCCATTGGACTCTTTTATTAATTTTTGAAATTAAGCAAATAAACAAGCAAAAATAAGTTTTCGATTTTGAAATTTAAATGTTGGGGACTTCCCCGTTTACTATTTGTTCTCTTTTTGGACTCCTCATGATGAGGATTTTCTTTAAAACTTACCGTTAAAACGACTCTATTTGAAAAATGATGTTTGAATGTTTTGAAAAGACTTAAATTGAACACTTTGAAAACTTGATGGGAACTTTCCCAATTTGAAAAGACCTAAATTGAATACTTTGAAATCTTGGAATGAAATTTTGTTTTGAATTTTGAATTTTGAGTTTTTTTTTTTTGGATTTTTGAAAACGTTTTATTTAATTGTGAAAGACTCAATTTTTTCTTTTTTGATTTTTTATCTTGGAAAACTAAAAGAGAACACTTCTCAAGCACAAACTCTTTTTAATTTTGAGGAAAATGGCTTTATTCTTTTTTCATTTTCAATTTTCCCCTTTTTTTTTCATTTTCTTTAACTATTAACTGAAAATTACTAAGTCTAACCCTAGATGCATGAATGCAAATGATGCATGAAATTTTCGATTAGAGATTAATTACCCATCAATTATACGAGGAACAACTTTGGCCGCCTCCCAATAAATGGTAAACGACCTCAGGAAATTTCCAAGCCTCCGGGAGAAGGCGAGCAAACTCAGACACGCATGAATGAGCCGCCCTCCTTTCCCTTCACGGGAGTCATTTTAATTTTAATCTCATGATCATAGCAACAATAATATAAGTATAAAATTTAAATATGGATGCTTATGAAACCTATTTAATTCCTAAATTCAAAATTATTCCATTTTAAATACCTATATTGATATCGACTTAAACTCTAGATACATCCTCAAGTTCACAATTCATTTAGCCCCAACTATAACCAAATAAACAAACAAAACCCAAATCTTGCTAAGTAACCAAAGCCCGAACAAAAAGTGACAATAGAAATCCAAACTCTACCAAAGTCCAACACTATGACCCGAAGCTAACAATCCAAAGCTTACAAAGCCCCATAAAAGATTTGAAAGCCCAACAAAAATCAAGTCTAAAACCCAAATAAGCAATAAGGCCCAAATTAGGTTCTACCAAATTCCAAGTTTTTTTCTTTTTACTCTTCTTTTTTTTTACTATTATTACTCAAATGTCTCTAATCACAAGTATAACTCCTAAATTACTTAAAATATTAATTCCTAGGCATTTTATTCTCAATTCCAAATTCATCTAATTAATAGGTATATACTATCTAACAAATCTCATTCCTTTCTAATATAATATCGATTCAACTTAGAATTAAACTAATAGGTGCCTATTTAAACAAATCCAAACTTAAAGAGGCCCAATCGAACTAACACAGCAGCTTTATTGGAAACGGAATAAAACTCAGGTCTTTAAGTGAACACAGACATTATCTTTAGGACTTAATCGATCTAAAATCATTGACTGATATGCATAAATCCAAAGTTAGACAACTAAATCGACACCAATACTAACATTTCGGGGACTAAATAGAATGCATACTAAAAATAATGCTTGCAATTAATAATAAAGCACAAAACTAATTATGGTTATAAATACAAACTCATCATCATCGTTTAAACCTAAAAACTTACCTGCATCGTCGCCTATCTCTTTCACCACCGCCGGAAATCGCTTTGATGGTGGCGCCGCCGTCTGAACCTTTGCCGGAGTGGTGTTTAAGGCTCAAACTTCACCGGAAGACTCGTATTATCGTCTTCTCTTCAGATTTGGTGTTGATTCCCTCCGAAACTGCCTCCAAATACTCAATCGAGTCCAAACCGTGCCTATCTTCAAGCCTCCGATTATCTGACCGTCGGATCCAGTTGATATCAAGGTATCTGACTCTCCTCCCCTTGCGCCCTCTTTTCACCGAAGTACTTTGGGTAAGCTATAGTCTAAAAACCGAAAGCCACAAATCTCACCCTTAGAACTCTAATGCTTCTGTTTTGTTTATCTTTTTGTTGTTCTTAAAGGGAAACTAAGAAGACTGATGTGGGAGGACTTTAAACAAGGAAAACGGAACTAACAGGTAAAAGAACCAGACCCCTTTTTTGATTTTTTTGGCTTCTGTAGGACTAGGCAAAGAAAAGATCAGGCTTGCTTTTTTGGTTTTTCTTAGTTACTGTGAATAAAAAAAACTGTTAGATTTCTTTTGTATTCGGTTCAGTGTTCTTACTGTTAAGTAAGAGAGAAAAAAAAATGAGCTTCCTTTTTTTTGGGTTTTCTGATTACTACTCATAAAATAAAGAAAAAAAAATGAGCTTTTTTCCTTGTGTGTTTTTTGGTTGCTGGGATGAACTTGGAGAGCTCACCCCAAAGTAGGGATGTCAACGGGGCCCCAACCCGGTGGGGCGGGGCGGGGATGGGGAGTACTTTTGGGGAACGGGGACGGGGATGGGGATTGTTCTCCATTCCCCGTCGGAGACGGGGATGGGGAATGGTCCCCCCGCCCCGGACCCGACCCC
>AWWV01013218.1:0-40429 GCA_001974805.1 Corchorus capsularis | reverse complement strand
TTGTGTGTTTTTTGGTTGCTGGGATGAACTTGGAGAGCTCACCCCAAAGGGAAAGAAAATTGCTCTGGGTTGCTTCCTAGGGTTTTTCTTTTGCCTTGGGAATTGTGCCTCCTCCTCCTCTCTCTGTTAGAAACTGTAGCTTATATACTGTGATCCTTTTTTGATCATGTGGTTGAGAGCTAGCCTTAATTTTGATCTTACGGTTCCCAAATTTTGAGCATTTTTTGATGTGCAATTAACTCTTTTTACTCTTTTCTCCTTGCAGGTAAATGGCTTGAACCAATTAGGAGCTGAATTTGGACATTGGGGCTTATGAGAAATCGACAACTCCAAGGGTAATCTCTTTCTCTTGTTGCAATATTTATCCTGGAAAAATGCCCTTAATTTGTCTGTTTTTTAGTTTAATGTGCTGGCATTGGGAGTGATTCAGTGTGTGTTGCTGTTGCTTTGTCTCCTTATGCTGACATGGAAACCCTGAGTTGCCCTGTACTTGTGTGAGTCACATGCTTAAGTATGTGCACCTTATCATTGCATAGATCACCTATGTGCTTGATCATCTTTCTTTCAATGCACGTCCTGCTATCTTTGCACTTCTGCTTTGATAATCAAGTTTCTTTGAAGTGAACTTGATCTATTGGTGCCATTTGGGATTGTATTTTAGTTCATGTGCCTCTCCTTTGCGGCGCATCCCAACCTGGATTGTACTGTATTTGTGCAGGCTTGGTCTCCAAGTTTGTTTCCCACTCTCATGTTAAGCACTGATCCCATGTTTAGTAACAATTCATGCTCTGATTTTGGCTTCAAGTGTCTCTAATCTCATTTCCATTTCGGTTTTGCAGGTTACTTTTTGGAGCTCAAGATTGGACTCACGTGACCTCACTATGTTTTACATTTTAATTTGTAATGCCCATTAGCCTTCTATATTCGTAAAAGAAAAAAAAAGAAAAAATGAATTAATGTAATCCATTTCATTTCTTTTTCCTTGCTATTTATGAGTTCACAACGGCCCAAGTACAAATGAGAGCCCAATAAGAGGAAATAGGTCAAATTGATTTCAATCCAATTGCTAAATGGATATGCCTAACAGACACAACTGAGGAAATTGAGAGCCCAAGGGAAATAAAGGTTCGGCCCAAATGAACTGTAACGTAAGCAATTAGCCCAATTATTTAGAAAGAGACAGCCCAACCAGAACATAAATAGAGAGGCAGGTCCAAAATGAAAGTGGAGAAAGAAAGAGCTCAATAACCAATTGACCCAAATGAAGTTGACCTAAGACCCAACGAATAAAGAAGAAGGACTAAATTTGGGTTTTGAAAGTCTGATTAATGAATTTGAACCAACCTGACAAGCCAAATCTAAACTCAAATCCCACATTAAGTTTCCTTGTAATTTAAAGAAAGCAATTTATTATGAATCCTAAATTGGGTGTCTACACCCATTTGACCCGAACCCGAACCCGCCCAACCCGCCCATTTGACACAACCATTGGTCATTAAGCTCAAAAAATGGACAATTATCAAGTGGTGTAGCACTTTTCTTATCCTTCTCTCCAATAGATTCATCTTCGCCTACACTTGTTAGTATCTTAACACAAGAATCCAAACTAGAAGTTTTCTCAAAATCATTAGTAACCAAATTGTCACTAAAATCAATGCAAGAACAAGAACAAGTTCCATAGATTGGATATTCTGGATCATCAAAAATACTAAAAGTAATTTTCTCATCCAACACCTTAAATGTTATGGTACCTTTTTCAAGATCAATAAGAGTTCTAGCAGTGTGCAAGAAAGGTCTACCCAAAATCACAGGAAGTTTTACACATTCCTCCATATCAAGCACAATAAAATCCATAGGGATATAGAATTTACCCACTTTAAGAAGAACATTCTCAATAATGCCTTAAGGATACCTGATGCTTCTATATGCTAATTGCAAGGTAATGTTAGTGTCCTTCATCTCTAATCCAAAATTCCGAACAAGAGACAATGGCATAACTGAGATACTTGCACCTAAATCACACAAAGCTTTATTAATTTCATAAGAACCAATAGTGTAAGGTATAGAAAAACTCCCTGGATCTTTAAGTTTTGGTGGAAGTTTACTTTGAATTAAGGCACTACACTCCTCAGAAAGTGCAATAGTTTCAAACTCTTCAAGTTTCCTTTTCTTGGACAAAATCTGCTTAAGGAATTTAACATAAGAAGGAACTTTTGCCAAAATCTCAATAAGCGGAATGTTCATTCGAAGTTCTTTGAAGATATTCAAGAACTTTTCAAACTCTTTTTCCAACTTATTCTGCTTCAATCTTTGTGGATAAGGAGGAGGAGGTGTGACTTCAGTTGGGGTTACCTTTTCCTCATCTTTCTCGTCAACTTTCCAAACCTTACCATCATCTTCCTCAATTCTCACAAACCTACCATTCTTTTTCTCAACTTTCACAACCTTACCAAACTTCTCAAGCATGTATTCTTCAAATTGCTCTTTGGAAAGCCTGTGTGGGTAAGGAATTGTTGGAACATAAGGCTTTACAGGAGGAGGTGGGGGCAACTCATCTTCTTCATTAACAGGGTCGACTACTTTACCATTGCAGAGCAAAATAGCCATGATTGTTTCCTTAGGATTTACCTCAGTATTGCTAGGGAATTGACCATTACCTATTTCGCTCAACTACTTAGCCAATTGTCCAACCTGTACCTCAAGATTTCGTATGGCAGATTGATTTGATTGTGCTATTTGCAAAGCATTCTGAGAAGTTTGTGCAGTAGCTTCATTCTTCTGCATGAACTACATGAACATCTTTTCTAGTCTTTCAAATCTTTGGTCCAAAGGAGATGGTTGAGGTTGTGATGGTTGTTGCTGCACAGGTTGCAAACTGTTGACTGGGCTGCTGGTATCCAGATTGACTCCCCCAAGAAAAATTAGGGTGATTTCTCATCCCTGGATTGTAAGTGTTGGAGTAAGGATTATTTTGCTGCCTTCCAGTATTAGCAACAAATTGAGCTTGTTCCATCTGTGGATAATTAGAACTATCATCACATCCTGAACACCAATCACAACTCACAGAAGGGTTAGAGGGGTTAGAGATAGCATTAATATTAGCTTTGTTCAACATGGTAACAATAGAATCAAGCTTAGCATTAAGCATAGTAACACTATCCACCGAATGCAACCCTCCCTTGGATCCATCCCTTTCCCCATAAAATTCTTCATTATTGGATGCCACAGTTTCCATCAATTCCAATGCTTCAACTATAGGTTTTCTCAATATTGCACCACCTGTAGCAGAGTTCAAATTGGATTTACATTGAGATAAAAGACCATTATAAAAAGTTTGTACCAATAACCAATCTGGAAATCCATGGTGTGGACATTTCCGTTGCAGATCCTTGAATCTTTCCCAGGCATCATGAAGCGTTTCGTTGTCACGTTGCTTGAAGCTAATGATGTCGGTTCTGAGCTTATTGGTTCTCTTAAAGTGGGAAGTACTTTGTCAGAAAAGCTATGGTGAGCTCATCCCAGGTTTTAAAGTGGCATTGAGGAAAGGAATTCAACCAAGCTTTCGCCTTGTCCCTGAGAGAAAAAGGAAACAAACGCAAACGAATTGCTTCATTAGTAACATTATGAATCTTTACCGTATCACAAATTTCTTGAACAAACGCAAACGAATTGCTTCATTAGTAACATTATGAATCTTTACCGTATCACAAATTTCTTGGAAATTTGTTATATGCAGCAAAGGATCTTCAGTAGGTCTGCCATCAAAAGGATTTTGTTGGACCATTGTAATGAGGCCTGGCTTGATCTCAAAATTCTGAGCTTGAATAGTGGGCCTGGCTATACTAGTCCGAGCATTTGTAATACTCGGGATAGCATAATCTCCCACAGGTTTAGCGTCAACTTCTTGATCACCCATGATTTCTTTTTGCGTTTGCTTTTCAAGTTTTGCTTATTTTCGATTGAATTTGCAGAGTTTCTCAATTTCAGGATTGTACGGAACAAGAGCTTGAGAATCAGTGGTTGCTCTTGTCATACACTACCTAAAATCTAAGAAAAGAGAAGATTAAATGCAATCAAAGTAAAAGATAGAACAAATTAAAATAGAAATTAAAGTGTTCCCCGGCAACGGTGCCAAAAACTTGATGTACTAAATCTGCAAGTGCACAGAGTCAGTTGAAGTAATAATCCTAGAGTATTCCAGGAGTCGAACCCATAGAGAACAATTAATTTTTATCGTAATTAATTCTATCAGGAAGGAAATTTTGAGAGATTATCAAAACAAATTAAACTAGAAACAATGAAATTATAAAAGCAGGAAATTAACTAAGATTTGAAGACAATAATTGGAAAGCTTAGGGCTTCAGGTTTCACCTAATTGGGAAATTACTACTTAACCTATGAATTAATTTGTTGCAAAGCTAGAATAGAATTACACTTAATTACCTATGTGCTCCGTCAAGTCTACACAGGAATACCTAACTAATTAGATTCAATATCCGTCGATGTCAACCTAATTAACTAGATTCATTAAGAACAAGTAATTATTCACCTATCAAATTAGTCTAAGATTCATGTCTGATCCAGCCTAATTTGTTTATTTTCCTAGTTCACAGATTATGCTTCTCCCGTCAGTACATCACACAAACAATCTATATGTTGATCAGGCATATAAATCTCATGAAGAACAAGGAAAATAAATCTAACTTGAAAGAAAAACAATTCAATTCATAAATCAAGCAATAATTCCCAATAGGCTACACCTTAAACCCTAATTAAGAAATTAGCTACTCATCATCATGAATAAAACACAAGAATAATTTTATTGAAGAACATAAACATAAAAGAGAAAGAGAAAAGAAATCTTAGACTCAATCTCCAAGTCTTCTCTCCAACAAGCAATAGTTGTGATGAGTCAAAAATCCTAAAAATAATCCTAAAAGTCTGTATTTATAGGGATACAAAAAGTCCTAAATTTATTTGGACTAATCAGGGGTAAAATCGGATAATTAGGAAAAATATCAAGAATTTCCGTCAGGCACAATCGGGGGGGCCCGATTGGGGGTCAAGTGGGCTCCCGGTCAGGACAGTGAGTTTGCGAAATTTGGAGGTTTCAATCAGGCCCCTAGTTGAGCTGTAATCGGGCTCCCAGTTGAACTCCGTTAGGATTTTTCCGAGTCTTCAACTTCCTTCATCGTTTTCACTCTCTTTAAGTCCAAATTAGCTTCCGAGTCCTAAATGAAAGTTGTAGAGTCTTGAACCCTCTTTCTATGGGTACTTGACTCGCCTCAAACGGATCTTCAGATTGAAAGTTACGATTTTCTCCCTAAAATCACTCCAAATTAACCTTGAAGCTAAAAACACAAAATGTGAAAATACTTCATAAATAGCATAGAAAGTGCAATAATTATGCTCAAAATATAATCTAAGTAAGCTCTAAAAAGTGTAAATTATTGCACTTATCATTATTCAAGATAGTATGTTAATTTGTGGATTGAATTTTTATTGGATGTTTGGATATAGAGAGAGTTATCTCATTTGTGAATTGTAAGATTTTTATGTTCAAAAAAAATTGTACCTGATGTCTTATTTGCGGAAATGTTTGCTCTGAGATTTGGCTTTATCTTAGCTCGTTCCTATGGATTGCTTCATTGTGAGGCGGAAAGTGATTCTAGCCTGGCCATTATGGAAATTAATAAATAAATCTGAACCATGGGAGGGAGGAGTACTGGTTGCTCAAATAAAGGAATTGCGAACTTTTTTTGTATTTTGTAAATTCAGATATGTTCATCCTTTAGCTATTAGGTTTGCACATAAGCTAGCCCACATTGATTGTGCAGTTGGTTCCAATTGTGTTTGGAGCGGAGATTCTCTGTCCGTTTGTAACCCAGATTTTTGATTAACAATGAAATGAATTGTTTTTCTCAAAAAAAAATTGTAAGATTTTTATTGTAACCTTCTGACTATAAAAGAGTTATTTAATTTTTGTAATAAGATTTTAATTGTACTCCTAAATATAATCCTGTTTTTTTTTGGGGTTAAAAGTTGAAAAAAAAAGTTGATATATTGTTGTTTGGATCTTTAGACATAACAATATAAATAGTTTACAGTAGATCCCAAATTTATCTTTCAAACCTTGTACATTGTACATTATTGTTGTTTGATCTTTAGATGTAACAATATAAATAGTTCATAGGAGATCCAAAATTATTCTTGACTCTTCTTTGGGGTGGAGCTAACCCTTTTGCTTAATTGTTTCTTAATTGAAAGAGGCTAAGAATAATACCATATATATGTTAACAAAAACCAAAAATTTCTCTTGAATCATTTGTATTTGAAAGGGGAAAAATAAACCAGAGAAAAGAATACTAATATCTATAATTTATGTAAGAATCAACAATTGCTTAAGGGGTCGTTTGGCATCGTTTTCGTTTTTCTGTTTTTTGTTTTTGTTTCGTTTTCGTTTTGTTTCTGTTGCGCTGTCAATTTTTAAAAACAAAAACATGTTTGGATATACAATTTGGTTGTATGTTTTTAAATAAAAAAGTTAAAGAAAAGTGGTTAAAAAGCTTGTGAGTTACTGTTCATCAATCTGCTTCTGTGTTTTGGAAGTGTTTTGGAAAAACATGAAAACACAAAATACTTACTTCCACTTTTTTCCAAAACACTACTTCTGTTTCCAAAATTTTTGAAAACAGAAACAGCCTGTCAAACATGTTTTCACTGTTTTGTTTCCAAAAACAGGAAATTGGCAACAGAAAACAGAAAACAAAAACGATGCCAAACGAGCTCAGTTTGTCAAAAAGAAAATTTTAAATAACGAATACATTTATACATTCACTTCTAAACATTTGGGTGGCAAAACATCATTGACATGATTATACATATCCTTTGCTATGTTTGAGAGAAAAAGGAAAAATCATTTGTATACTCTTCCCAACAAAGTAGTATAGATTTTCTTATAGAGTGAACCACAGGTTAGGCATGAATAGCAGAGCAAGCAGAGCATATCCCCATTTCCCTATTAATAGAGTTGAGCCATTTGATGCCTTGCAGCTGAGCTTGCGATCATGGTAAGTGCATACTGGTTGATTCCTGAAACGACCAAGAACATTTTTAACTCATAAATGGCTAGTAAAAAGGTCTAATTGTAAAATGGGTGGCTTCATTAATTTTGGATAGTTGATTAACCACGGAATGAAATTTCACTTGAACCTAAATTTGCAATTATTTAAGTTATAAAAGCTGAAAGGATCAGTTAAAATCAACCAACCTTCCTGAGCAGAAAGTGATAACATAATCTGCTCCGGAACAAGTGAAAATACTGGTAGGATCATCATAAGCATAACTATATGCAGTAGGACATGCAGACTTGAATTTCTTGGAATAATATGTAGGTTGACACTTGACAGAATTCCCATATACCCCTCTGCAGCAATATTCATCGGTGTTGAAAACGTCGCAGGCGCTCCGGCAACCTACAACCTTCCCATTGGCCTTGAAAGCCAGCTCGGAGGGGCAATCTTGCCTAAGGTCTGAATCACATCCAGAAACGCTGCAGTTTCCTTTACCATTGATGGGTACAATTGCTAGTGGCAAATTAAATCCATCCACAAGGCTAACATCGTAATAATCGACCGCGGCAAGGGTAAATTCGGTAAGTGATGCAGGGGTCTTGCCTGAGGCTTTACACTTTAGGGTGTTGCCACAGTCCCCTGTCTGGCATGGACCGTTGCCATTTTTGTCAAACTTGCAACCTGTTCGACCCCATATCCGCCCACTCCAGCTTACCGGCGCTTGAAACACAATAGATTGGCCTGGCTTTAATTCAAAACCTCCACCGTTGAAGTTTTCATCAGGGGTAATTCCTGGCCATATTGTTTCCTTGCAATTGTTTATAATGGTGAAGATTCTTGCACATTCATACATTTTTGGCCCTGCCAAGTCCAAGAAAATGAAACCATTAATGCTACTATAGTTGAACTAATCATATGAATTCCAATTAATGCAAGTATGATCTCAATTAGCAATTCTAATAGCACCCAAGCATTTAATTCAATGATAAGTACATGATTTTCTGTTCAAAGAGTAAGATTCTAATCCGCTTTTTCAAATTAAGTAATGAAAACGAGATTGGCTAAATTTTTATGTACTCTAACAATATGTAAATACAGTCATAAACGCAAGGGAAATGCAGTGAAATTAATTACCTGATGAAACTATTAGCAATACAAATAGAAGAGGTGGAAGCAAATCCATCTGTTAATGCCTCTCTTTCCCTTTCTCTTTCACTCAATGAAGGGTGCAAGGTGATCGTAGAGAAGTCATTTGGAAAAATTATTGCGGCAGATATTTAAAGCAAAAGGGAGGTGAAGAATACGTGCAAAGAGAGGGGTTGAAAGAGATTAAAACCAAGTCTTTAATTAAGAGGCTACATGATTCTTTTCCTAATCCTTTCTCACAAGTTTATTCAGGTTCCAATTCTCCTTTCCTTATGATTTTTACTTTTAATGCCCCTTTTTTGTCACATTGGACCGACAGAATCTGCCACATTGTGAGGCGGCCTGATTGCTTATATTATAACCTACCTCTTCCATCAATTTATGAATTCGGAAACGGGAAAATGGTACTTTTTTTTTTTGGTACCGGGGAAAATGTTACTATGTCTTAACAGATTTTAAAATGTTGGAGAGACTAAAGGGAGGGTTCACATAGTTTTAATTATAGTAATGTTTTTATTACAAACCAATAATATGAATGGATGCCAATGGGGTTGACACAAGCTTAGGGCAGATGTACATGTCAAGTGGGTGGACACGCACCCACCCTAGATTTTTAAAATCCTTCATGTGTTATATGCAATTTATGTTGGTGCACATCCAATTTTATGATAGATGCCCGGTGGATGTACATGTCAAGTGGTGGGAACTGTGTCCACCCTGGATTTTTAAAATCCTTCATGTGTTATATACAATTTGTGTTGGTCCAATTTTACGATGGATGCCCATTAAGTGGATTGAATTCAATTTAATGCCCCTTGATCATAGTCTATATATAAAGTCATTAATAAAAAATATATATTCATTTTAAGCTAAAAAAATAAAAGTCCACAAATCTCTAAAAAAACCCTAAATTATTTGTTACAAAACAAATAATATTTACTCTTTTTAAGAATTTTTCTGGATCCGTCACTAGACAAGCGGTTAAGGTTCAGTCATTTTGCGATCCCACTTATCAATCTGAAAGTTCCCAAGTACTTGACTTAGCATTAGAGATGGAGTCACCTTCCCTGGTCCTAAACTTTTATGTACAAAAGGAAAATTAACAATATTAATTGATAGATTAACTAACTTAGTGAGTTTAAGGAAATCTTCTTCTTCAAACTAGGGAGGCAAAGGGGAAAATAAAAGATGGGTAAAGCTGAAAAAAGAGAACCGATCTAATACTTCACAGCTTTTCTTCTTTAGAACTTTGTGAACCATGTGAGCTGTGGCTACGAGTCATTGTCAATAGAAGATTTCATGTCAAGAAAGCTCAACCTTCTAATGCTATATTGTATATTCTTAATAGATATATATAATGGAATCGGTAGCTATTGTATTCTTGTTGTCACGTTGCCTGCCTTTGCTTTTCTTCTTCTACTTATAGCATGTATATACACACACCCAGTTTGTCATCTCAACAGCATTAATTTTACAAACCTAAGTTGTATATATAGCTGCTCTGCATAACGTAAAGTTAGGACTATAAATTGGTTTAAGACAAAATATGTTATGGTTATGGATTAACAATTTTTTTTTTGGCAATTATGGATTAACAATTTTTTAAAGATATATCCCAGTCGCAAAACTTTTTTATTTATTTGTGGCATGAACATGAAGAATTCAGATTCAACTCTATGAGGAGAGGATTATGTACCAATGAATACACCGTTAGTAGTGTTTAGCAGACTGCACGTGTAGTTTACAAGAGGTGACATGTGTCCCCTAGGGATTAGATTGAAAAATTTTAAAATTTAATTCATTTAGAAAATGAACATGTGTCAACTCCTAAACTCGCTTGTGAATTCCAAAATTTACACTGTCAATATATCAAATAAATTTTTTTTTTTTTGTGAAACAGTGTATCAAATAATTATTGTTTTCTATATATCAATGAACAATTTTCCAAGTTTAAGAAAGTGCCATGAGAATCTCTAAAAATTCCACTACAACCTACAGGAACGGGGTTTCCTTTTGAGGCCCCATCACAGTTAAGTTTAATATATGGGTCTGGAGGGGGAAACCAAGTTATGAAAATCAAATTTGTTTTAAAAGTTCCATTAAAAGGTTGAGGTTTTGCATAAGGCTTAAGGAAAAAACCATTTTATGAAAAATTTCAGTATATGAAAATGTGGCATGGTTAAAAAGAGAATCATTACGCACATTCCACATTTGCCATAAAATCATAGTGATCCAGTTGCTCTGATGAATCCAGTCTCCATTTAAAGGAAAGAAGCATGAATGGGAGATCATATGTTTAAGAAGAAGGGTAAAATGGAGAATTTCAGGATTCCAAAGGTTTGGTAATTTAGATCGAAGAGCAGAATAAAATGGACAGCTAGTTAGAATATGATTAAGATTTTCAGGCTGAGAACATAGATGACAAGAGTCTAAATCCAAGACATGTCTCTCATGAAGTAAATGGCCTGTTGGTAGTTTGTTATGAGAAAATAACCATATAAAAAACTTAACCTTAGGAATAGTTTTAAGTAGAACTGGCAATTGGGTGGGTTCGGGCGGGTTCGAGTATTTTCGGGTTCGGGCCCGGGTCGGGTTCTGGTTCACTTTCGATATTCAGAGTCCGATCCGAATTTCTGGCTCATCCTGATTCAACGTGCAAACTTTTTTTTAAAAGAAAAATAATTGTTTATCTTTTATTTGACCATAAGTTTATTGGTAATTATAATATAATAAGATAGAGTATATAATATAACATGATAATCAATATATTCCTAGGACCACATTCATCCAAAAAACGACAGTTATTTTGGAACGGAGGAAGCATATATAAAGATTGAGTAATTGTTAAAAAATACTAACGAAAGAACTGTCTCATCGTTAGAGACATTCAGAGACTCCCACGTGATAAAAAAATTAAAAGGTCTCAAGAAGAAAATGATCCTACTTGCTAAAAGCGAAAACTCTTCTTTGGAAAAACAACGCCACCGACAATTATTAAGTTGTGTATTGTGTGCAACATTTAAATTAACTGAATTAAATATAAAATACATATAGTTCAACACTAATTTAAACTATTTAATGCTAATTAATACTAAATTGTAGCAAATTAAAAAAATTAAGTATTAAATTAAACAAATCATCAAAATGCAAGCCTTAGATTAAACAAATTAAAAGCTAATGGACCCTTAATTGAACATATAAAGAACTTGGACTTATTTATTTATTATATGTAATAGCTTTATTTAATATTAAAAGGAAGAAATGTGATTTTTCTAAACAATAATGAAAATTTTTATTTTATAAATAATTCTTGATTTTTTTAATATTATTTTGATTTCGGGCTCGGGTCGGGGTCGGGTTCGGGTAATTTCGGGTTCGGGCGGATTCGGGACGTTGACTTTTCTGGTCAATTCGGGTAATTTCGGGTTCGGGTTCGGGCGGGTTTCAGGTTCATTTTGCCAGCTTTAGTTTTAAGCCTCCATATATACGACCAGGGGAGTACAGGGGAAGAGCATTTTTTTGATCTAGCTATTAGATGATGATAAAGGGAAGCAGTGGAGAACTCTCCTGTCTTAGATAAACCCCAAACTTGGAAATCATACCTATCAAGGTATCTAACCGAAAATGCAACTATCTGTTCAACAAGAAACTAAGGTATGATACACAGAACTTGTCTAAGGTCCCAAGAACTAGAATTCCAATTAATAACATCATTAAGTTTAAGATTCTGAAGATATGAAGGGACATAGGAGATGTTATTAATTGATCAATTGCTAAATTATTAAACCATTTGTCAGTCCAAAAATTAATAGTGCACCCATTTCCAATAATCCAGCTTAAATTGTCTTTAATTAATGCTATGCATTTCATGAAACCAGTCCAAATGTAAGAGCACCCTTGTTTTTTCTTAGCTTCTAAAACAGATCCATTAGGAAAGTATTTATCTTTTAGGAGCAAAGATAAGAGATTGTTAGGAAATTTGAAGATTCTCCAAACATTTTTTGCAACTAAGGCCAAGTTAAACTCCTGTAGAGAGTGAATACCTAATCCTCCAAAACTTAAAGGTAATAAGCATGTTTTCCAGCTAACTAGAGGAGTTTTATTAGAGCTTCTTGAATGATTCCATAAAAACTTCCTCATCAGAAGGTTGATGTTTTTAATCACTTTTTTGGGAAAGATGAAGATGGACATCATATAGATAGGAAATGAAGACAAAATCGACTTGATGAGTGTTAATCGACCAGCAAAGGAGAGGAACTTATTGTACCAAGTATTGATAAGATTGTTTAACCTATGAATAAATTCATGAAATAGGAGGTCAGTTAGTCTTCCTGAATGCATTGGCAGCCCTAAGTATTTATCCAGAGATGAAGATAGAGGGATTTGAAAGAAATTTGAGACATCCATTTTCATTTCAGGAGAAGTATTTTGAGAGAAAATGATAGAACACTTAGAATAATTAATGGATTGACCTGATGCATCGCAAAATTTTCTAAGGAGCTCTTTAACAGTAGTAAGACTAAGAGGATCGATTCTCGAGAATAAGTAACAATCATTAGCATAACATAGACTTGGAATCATAGGCCCAGATCGTGAAGCTTTTAGAGCTACAAATATCTTATCCTCTAGGGCTTTCAGCAAAGATTTATTGAGGAAATCAACACATAAAATGAAAATAAAGGGGGAAAGTGGATCTCCCTTTCGGAGGCCCTTTGTAGGATAAATGGGATCACTTAAATTGTTATTAACTAATAATCTAAAAGATGCAGTAGATACACAATTCATGATGCAGTTTATCCAATGCTGAGGAAAGTTATATGCTTTAAGGCACTGTTCAATGAATTTCCATTCAAGTTTATCATAAGCTTTGGCATAATCCAATTTTAATGCCATATAATGAGTCTGGCTTGATTTCTTCTTATAAAGAGTATGTATTAGTTCATTAGCCATAATGACATTATCCGAAACAGCTCTATTATGGATGAAGGCTGCTTGAAATGGTGTAATAAGTTTGGAAATCAAAGATTTCAGCCTATTTGTAATAATAGAAGAATTTTCCATATATAATATATAAGTTGCAAATGGAAATGGTTAAAATGGTCAAAAGTCAAAAGCCATATTGAATTACTAATGGCTTTGAGGCTGTGCTCAAAGTCGAAGACTCAAAGCCCAAATGAGCCAACTAACCTTTCATGGGCTGATTGTACTGAATCCAAATGTATGATTTTGGATTAACATAGGCTGTGATGTGAAGGCCCGTGCTGTATATAAATAAAAAAATAATATAATAATAGAAAAAAGATAAAGAAAAAGAAAAAGAAGTAAATCAAAAGGAAAAAGGGAAAGAGAAAGCATTTTTTAAAAATGAATAAAAATTTATTCTATATTTGTGAATTGTCATTTGTCAAACATTTTGATTTTGCTTAGCAAGAAAAGTTTTCTTCTTATTATTAGAAACACTTCAGCTGGGCTGCTGGTTCTTTGAGGGCCCATTACTTTCTTGCTTTTGCCCTTTAGTACTTTGAGGACCAAGTGAACATGATAGCATAGCAATCTGCTTTGGCCTTTGGAGTTGAAGATATCATCAAAATATGATGCTTATATATGTGTATTAGTTTTCAAAATCACAGTGTTGACCGCTAATGCTTCTTATTATTGAATTATAAGTGGAAGGAATTTAATGTTATTTAAGAAAAGTTTAACACAATTGTCAAATAGAGCTTGTGAGATGTAACTCAACTCTTAGTCGAAAATCAATGTGACTACTAAACTAAATAGAGTTTGTAAATGAAAAAAAAAAAAAAGTACTGTGTTGACTGTTGACCCTTCAACTTTTTGAGAAAAGAGAGGAAAAGAGGCCATAGGACATGGAGCCATGGCTTCAGCCTTATTACCCAATCCTAGGCTGGACCAAGCTAGATTCTGGTTAGAGCCCATGCCATGTTAGATGGGCCATCATGGATTAACCAGTCAGCCTATGATTGATTCTAAGGCACAAGAAAAGAGCACAATTTGGTTGATGGGATTTCAATTCAAGTATCTAGCTAGCTACTTGCACTTTGCTTCATTCATTCATATAATTCATAGGAAAGTAGGGCTTTGTTTCCAAGTAAGATGCAAAGATGATCATCATCACTCTATTATTCAAGGTGAAAATAATTGAGATGTAATAGAGATAACTTGATATTATTCATTGAAGACATTTCGATTCCAATCATTTCCGATTACTTTGATCAAATTTCAAAAGAGAAAAAGATGAAATAATAAGAAGGCTTATGTCAATGATGCATCTTTTAGCTTTGTGGGACAATACAAAGCATCCTATTGAAAAGATTTAGAAGCATTTCCCACCCAAATGTATTCTTTTTCCAAGCATGGAAAAAAAAATGTACAAGAATTGCCATATGAACTTGGCATGACATCACTAAAACATGAGCAATGTGATTTTTCCCTTTTTTTCCCATTGTGTACATCCAAATAAATATTTTTGGATAAGATTTTAATTATTCTATTTAGGTGTCCTATTAAAATAATTTTATTTATATATATATTATATATAATGATCATACCTTTTTATAATAGTAATAGAGATAAGCATTTGATGTTTTATCTAACAAAATATATTGCAATTTGATGGGATTTTCTTTCTAACAAAAAAATGATTAAAATAATTTCACAAAATCATATACTTTTTTTACAAATTAATACGAATTACAAGTTAAAGCTATCTAAGACCGCACTTATGTAAAATAATAATAAAATAAAAATTTCAAGGTCTTTTTGTGTTTTCATTGTTTTAGGGTAATTTTTTCCCAGATACATATGACGCATGCATAAACTTTAGGCTAAAAAATCCTAATGCATGTTGTTGGAATGAAGGAAGGAGGTCTAAAGCATCCATCTCAACAATGAGTGAAGAAATGCCCAAATTCTTTGCTAAGACAAGTCCCCTCCCATGTACCCCAAATTTCGCTACTGTTTGACTGAATTTAAAAACATATAAATTGAAGATCCAAAAAAAAAAAAAAAAGATTGTATTCATGAATTATGAACTCGTTTGGCGACGAGGAATGTTGTGTGGGTTTTAAATTAATTTGTCTACATCCCATCTAATTTAAGGTCTTGTATCTTTATGACATGCACATTCATTTTCCCCGCATCCAAACAAAGCCAAAAATCTTTCAAATGATCATATTGGAACTTGAATTGAAGGAAGTGTTTATACCTCAATTTAAAGAAAATAAATTAATGTATCACTAGACACTAATCCACTGCTCTCTTAAGTCCAAGTGGGTCATTTCACAAAATAGCTTTTGAGCTTTAGGCAGCTGTTTTGGTCCCCCATTTTTTCCCCAGAAGAACGGCCTCTTCTCAAACTTTCACATGTGAAAAGTGGGTCAAGATTTACAATATACATATGCACTTTGCTAACCATATAAGAATTTAGATTTATCAATTTTCCCTTCCACATTCACATGAAAATATATTATTTTTTTTTGAGGAAAAAAAATATATAGCGTGTGTGAAAATATTTTAAGCATAAATATAAGAAAATATATTTTTTTGAGGGAAAATATATTAATTTGAAAACCCATATTTAGCATTAAACACATAACACATCCGCGATTCGCGTGTGAAGGTACGAGTTGGATTATGAATCTATAACCTTATATTTATATATGTTTTTCTAATCTGGAAATTTTATAAATAAACATATAAACATATATATAACTTCATTTTTCAATTGTTTGGCTTTAGGAGCCATTTGAAATAGTGTTAATTATTGGGAGAAAATTCCACCTAGTATTTTAGAGATGTTTAGAATCCTAGAGAAAGCAACGGGTGGTTTTGGTGAAAGAAGAAAGTTAAAGGTGTGGAGATGATTATGATGGATATATATACACAAAAGCTTAATTAGTTGCATTGTTCATTACGTAATAGATAGATATATATATATAAAAGATGAAGAAAAAAGAAAAATACAAAGAAAAGGGGAAAATTAAAAAAAGAAAGCATGTTGATTGTGTTTTAATTGTGAAAGCTGTTTGATTAAAGGCAGTCAAAATAATGACAACTATCATTTTCGAGCTGTCTAATTACCTTTTGCCTAACTTCTTTACAATGTGAAAGTATGAGCTAACAGCCTAACAAGAAAAAATATTAGTAATGTTTTTGCCTAAATAAATAGAGCATTATAAAGTAGGGGACAAATGAAATATAATTGAAAGATTAATTGGAATAAATTGGTGAAAAGTTTGCCCTAAAATTCCTTCAGTTTTACATCATTATTACTAATCGGTGAAAAGTTGGAAAGAAGGAATAAGAAAAAAGGATTGCTCGCTTGATTTGTAGTTTTTAATGTAAACAACTTTTACAGGACAAATCTTGTGAATCCTAAGAGCATCTCAATTATCTTTCTCATGTCTCATGTTTGCCACAAAGCTAAGCAAAATGGAAAATGGAATTTGAAAAAAATGGAAAATGGAATTTGAAATGCTATAGCATTGTACGATTTTAATAGTTTTAACTTTTAAGTCAGGTTTTAGGCGGCGTTTGGTTTGTAGAAAAGTATTGGGAAAGTGTGGTAAGTCAGATAGAGAAAATAACTTTCTCATATTTGATTGAAAAAATCTAATTTTAGGTAGAAATGTCATTCTCACCTAAAAAAATGGGAATGGAGATGACAATGGAGTGAAAATCTCAAAATAAAATAAATATTTTCTTCATTTTCCACTCCAGTGTCATCTCCAAAAATATACTTGTTTTTATTGATACATGTCGTGGCACTACCTAGTTTCTTTGATATTTTTGGAGATGGAAAATAGATAATGTTCTCCACTACCAAACATAACCTAACTTTCCCATGTTTGGTTGAAAAAATCTAATTTTAGATGGAAATGCCATTCTCACCTAAAAAAAAGTGGGAAAGTTATCTTTCTTAGAAAATTATAACTCTTTTTCCTTGTCATTCTCTTGTATTCTCAAAAATTAATAACTTTCCCACGTTAATCAAACATCGTAATCTTATTCCCACAAAAACAAAAGGTTACACTTTCCCATAAAAATAGCATTTCTAGGAAAAAGAGATGTAACTGACATTCCCACGTAATACCTACGATACCACGTACCAAACATAGCCTTAGTGACCGGCCAAAAAAAAACATAGCCTTAGTGATCTTCTGAATGCCAGTGTTAAAACATTTCGAATAAATTGTTATTGTATTTATTTTATCCAGTTATATGTAAGAATCAAATTATCGGAATTCATATCTCTTTCTATAGGAAATGTTTTGAGAATTTTTGGTCTTACAATGAGGGTGAGGGGGAGTGGGATTTGAATCCCTAATTTCTTGATGAACTCCCAAACCTTTTGCCACTAGGTCAAGAGGTGGAGTTCATATTTTGAGAATTTTTGATTAGGGAAGAACTCTTAACTATCTCAAAATTTTAATTATGTTAATTTTTACTTCTACAATATTTTAAAGGCCTTGAGGAGATCAATATTTGCAAAAATTAGAGAATGTTATATGAGGATTTCTCCCTCTTGACCAAATGACTAAGAATTCGAAGGATGTCAGTTGGAATGTCGTGCTCTCCCTAATCCTCTCCTTATATTAGCCACTAAATTCACTTATCTAAACAATTAACAAAAACTATAAGATATTAACAAGAGGGCTGAAATGACATCCTAACACAATTATTCCCTTAATTTGAACATGTCGCCAGATTCTAATTAAGACAACCTTAAGTGTGACTGGTGGGGAGCAATATTTCTAAGATCATGGTTGGGATGCCTAATCAAATTGGGCCAAAGAGAAATGACTATAATTAATTAAGTTATTAAGATAGAAAATAGAAAAGAAAAGAAACCTAATTAAAAAAAAATTCTAATCTAATCAAACCTCTCCTTAAATCTTGGTTTAGTTAGACCCCCAAAAACCAAAGTCGACCACACAAAGAAAAAGAGGGAAAAATCAAAAAAGTGATGAAATGAAAATCTTCTTTTGTACAAAAGCCAGTTGGCACACGTGTGGTACTAATCATGTTTAGCACCAAAGCTCACCCTTAAAGCAATCATTCACTCCATCTTTCCCCCTAACATTCATACTCGAATACAGAAAAAGAAAAAGAAAAAAAGAAAGAAATTTAATTTAGTGATGAAAGATTGAAAAGAGATTAATAGCAAAAAAGAAGAAAAAGATTAATGTATTTTTTGAGTATGAATATTGAAGAATGAAGATCAATCAATATTCATGGTTTCTTTGTACGAAAATGGGCCCAAAGTGGGTCACCCCGCTCGTGCAATGCATGAGAGTATGGACTCAATAACCTTCCTGTCAGGCCCAAATTAAAAAAAAAACAAATAAACAGTGAAATGAGCATGTCACCTGCAGTTGACATAGATCCAGCACCCACCAATGAAATCTAAAGCCTTATACAATCACATTTTTCTGAGACTGAGAGTGACTTAGGTTAGGTCCCCATAGGGGTGATTCAATTATTGCCTCCAAGAAAAATTCTTTTTAAAAGATGGAAAAAAGGAGCAGCTGCAGCTTAACAAGTAGTATAGCTAGTAGTAGCAGTAGTAGATAGGGAAAAAAAGCACTTTTCTATATCTATAAAAATAGACTCTAAATTACTTGATTCATTACAACCCCAACCCCAACATTGCTTACTGAAGCTCTCTCAGTACACTCTCATTAGAGAGAGAAAAAAGAAAAGAAAAGAAGAAGAAAAATGGCTTCTGAGAAGGTTGAAACTGTTGTAGCAGGAAACTATTTAGAAATGGAAAGAGAAGAAGGGGATGCCAGGTCTGCAAAGAGCAAATTGTCAAACTTTTTTTGGCATGGTGGCTCTGTCTATGATGCATGGTTCAGCTGTGCTTCTAACCAGGCACTTCTTTAATTTTTTCTCTTCTTTTTCTTCTTTTACATTTTGATATGATATATATGATTTTGTGTTGCTTACTGGGTTTCTTGTTTATCAAGTATAGGTTGCTCAAGTGTTACTTACACTGCCATATTCATTCTCACAACTGGGAATGTTATCTGGGATTTTGTTTCAACTATTCTATGGCCTTATGGGAAGCTGGACTGCGTACCTTATTAGTCTACTTTATGTTGAATATAGAACAAGGAAGGAAAGAGAAAAGGTTGATTTCAGGAATCATGTTATTCAGGTAATTAATAAAGCAGCAAAGTTTAGTTTTCGTTTTTTTTTTTTTTTTTTTTTATTGAAAGTATTCTGAAAAAAGAAAAAAAAAAGATAAACATTTGATTCTGTTTGCAGTGGTTTGAAGTTCTTGATGGGTTGTTGGGGAAACATTGGAGAAACATAGGACTGTTTTTCAACTGCACTTTTCTTCTATTTGGATCTGTAATTCAGTTAATTGCGTGTGCAAGGTAAATAAATATAGTAGTATTGTGAATTGTGTTTGTGTTTTGGGCTTTGGGGGGTCATTATAATTCATAATTAATGCAATTTGGAAGTATCATGGGGGTTATTATCCAAATTTTTGTTGTGATATGGAGTATATTTTCCATTAATTAAATGCTTATATGTACAGCAACATCTACTATATAAATGACAACCTTGACAAGAGAACATGGACGTACATATTTGGCGCCTGCTGTGCTACAACTGTGTTTATTCCTTCATTCCATAACTACAGAATTTGGTCATTTCTTGGCCTCATCATGACTTCTTACACTGCATGGTACCTCACAATTGCTTCCCTTATCCATGGACAGGTAATTAAATTTAATTCTCAACTTTTCTCACTCTATATATATATTTATATTTAATTCTGAAATATCTGTCATGTCTAAACCTATTGTCTTAATTTGTTTTTAAAAGACTGAGGGAGTGAAGCACACTGGACCAGCCAAGATGGTTCTTTACTTCACTGGAGCCACCAACATTCTTTACACTTTTGGTGGACATGCTGTCACAGTGTAAGCCTTTATATAGTGAAAATTTGATTAAAACTTTGGGTTTTAATCATTAGCTAGTGTTGAATATATATGATCTTGTAGGGAGATTATGCATGCGATGTGGAAGCCACAAAAGTTCAAGATGATATACTTGCTAGCCACACTTTATGTGTTAACCCTAACCTTACCATCAGCATCTGCTGTTTATTGGGCGTTTGGGGATTTGCTTCTGACCCATTCCAATGCTTTATCATTGCTCCCAAGGACTCCATTCCGTGACACTGCTGTTGTTCTCATGCTCATCCACCAGGTCACTATATATTTCCATTCTGCTGGATTATTTCATTTTTATTTATATGTACGTGATGAAATTCACAAGTAATGTTAATTTTTCCATCCATCAGTTTATTACATTTGGATTTGCCTGCACTCCCCTATACTTTGTGTGGGAGAAATTCATTGGGGTTCATGAAACAAAAAGTGTGTTCAAGAGGGCACTGGCAAGACTCCCAGTGGTGATTCCAATCTGGTTTTTGGCAATTATCTTCCCTTTCTTTGGCCCTATCAATTCCACTGTTGGATCTCTCCTTGTCAGCTTCACTGTATACATTATCCCTGCATTAGCTCACATGGTTACTTTTGCTCCTGCAGCAGCCCGAGAGGTTATTAATCATTAATTAAATCCTCAAACCTTTATATATATACCTTTCTTTATTTGGTTCCCTTTTTAGTAATTGACTAATTACTAAACAAAGTTCCTTCTACTTTTTTGGTTTGCAGAATGCAGTGGAGAGGCCACCATCATTCTTAGGAGGATGGGCTGGAATGTACTCCATGAATGCTTTTGTAGTTGTATGGGTTTTGATTGTGGGATTTGGGTTTGGAGGATGGGCAAGTATGCTCAATTTCATTCAACAGATTGATACTTTTGGCTTGTTTACAAAGTGCTATCAATGCCCTCACAAGGCTTGAATTAGGGGATATTATTCTTCTTCTTCTTCTTCTTTTCCAAATTTAAATGATTAACAAAAATTAAGATACTTTTGTAAGTGTGTAAAGAGATTGGAATTTGTAAGTTGTAACTCTTCTTCTTTTTCCCCTTTCATTGTTCTTGTAAGAGCTACTATATTATTTAATGGTTTTCATATGAGGTGTGATGGCAATATTGATGGCCACCCCTATACGGACGACCTACAGTTGTAACTTTTGTGTGTTGATTAATCCCCTTTTAAGAGAATATATATATATATATATATGGAAATTAATCAAATTTCCCTTTGTTTTTCTGGGATTAACCCCTCCATGCATACATATCCCATTTTTCATTGATCTAATTTGATTAATTCATTATATGCAATATATTTGATTACTACCCAAACCTTGTAATATATATAATGTTTTGGATATTTTTCTCTTTTTAATTCATATATTCATATAATATATCTCACTTAAGTCCCTTTCCCACAATCTAAAACCATGATTAAGTCTGACTTTATTGAATTTTCTAGAATAATTGGAGTAAATGGTCCACCAGGCCAATATTGAAAGTCCTCCTATACATATCAGAACTTATCTGATAGATATCATAATCCTTCTCAAAACTGGTAGGTTTATATCAATTTTGAAAGCAAATTAATTAATCATCACTTGTGCAGATTTTACATCCCATGTGAGAAGAAAGAAAAGGTATATAATGGAAGATTGGGTTACCAAAATACCTGCTCCATGCCATAATTTGGATTTTGGCAGCTGTTACTATTGGGACTTGGGAGCAAAAGCTTTGATGATGGGATGTTAGAACTTCAATGATACAAGGCTTGGTTTGTCGTTAGGCATTTGGTAGTCATTTTATAGGGTCTTATCCTCATAACTCACAAAATTGGATGTATGCCTAATTTGATTTGTTCCCTTTGTACATTTGTCTTTGATGACAAATGAATTGAAGCAAACCAGTTCAAAGATAAAAACATTCAACCATTTGGTGATTTGGAAGCAAGCTGAATTGGAACATACATGTAATTATTGGTGTGGTGTCACCCACATGAGCAAAGTTTGGGGGTTTAACAACTTACCTTTTTTTGTGTGCTAATTTTGTAGGACCATTTGCCATCATAATTATTGCATTGCATTTGCATGCAATTAACAATTGTCAAAATGATTCCTTTCTTTGTTTTAAAATTTTGAACAACTTGAGAGACTTCCCAAATCTAGCAACCGATGGGCGATGGTTCATATATTATTGGTAGGCACTAGGCGAAGTTCAGAGGGAAAAAAATAGCTTGGCTTTTTGGGCTGTGATGAATTTATGTGGGCCCATGCAAGATTGAAGAAAAAATTTATGGACCCATGGGCTTGTTGGGCTTATTATGACTTCCCATCTTCATTTTTTTTTTTGGCTAAAGTGACTTTCATTTCTCAAAAAGATAAAAGAAATGGTCACAACATGGAGAAAAAGTTAAACAAAAGCAATGGAGTTGATGCCCACCACTACTCAACTCATCTCTTAAAGCCTATGCAACTCAAAAGCAATATTCTCTTTTCTAAACCTAATTTCAAGCAACTCCAATGAACAAAAAAATAAAAATAACTTCCAAAGAAGAAAATGGCAATTTGGCAAAGGGAAAGTGACATGTAGTTCAAGAGTTGCAATTGATCTTTATGTGAACAAAAAATGGGGAAATTTTTTCCTTCTTTTCCACAGCTGATGATGGGAGGTAGTTTGACTACAAATGAAAGTCAGGTCATCAAGTGGTTGGTAGTGGGGTTATCTCACATGATCAGTCCCCATCAAACCCCCAAACACTTTCTCTTAAGAACATTCTAAGATAAGGATTGTCTGGTCATTGCCAAGGAATACTATATCTTTTATTTTAATTTCAATTATTTCTTTTTCCCTCCCAAAGAAAGATGAATGAATCTGGCTAATCCCCACATATAAAGAAATGCTTTTTGACCAGCCACTCAAACTCAATTAATGAATGGGGTCCTTAAAATCTTCATTTGGTTGACAAGCTATAAGCAAGTGGTATGAAAAACTAAAAAAAAAAAAAGATGAGCCAAAGCCCAAAATTCACACATATCATATGTGGGATATTTTTCCTATTGAATACATCCATACACAAACTTTTAACTATTACATGTCTTCAAAGTCTGTTTTGTGATATTTAGATGGTAACTCATAACAAATTGGTTCATTCAAAATGGAATAATTTTAGGTTCATTATTTTTCTTATGAAATTAGTATATATAAGTAAACCTAATTTATGAATTATAATGTATCATGATTTAAAAATCAATAAAAACAGATGGTATACCAAATTATATATGTTCCAAATTCATGTTGTGTAAATATAAAATTATTTAATATTTTCTAGAAATACAAATAATGGAAACCCTAAAATAAAATAAAAGGAAGCATCACAAGCAATTGCCAACATAGAGACTTGTCCAAAGGCATTAAATACATAACCCTTGTATTCATTCACCTTGTAATCTTATGATACAGGGAATCAAATCTTTTTTTATTTCAATTTTTATTATTACTATGAGAATGAGAATTTATGAAAAATGATCAAACAGTTGGGATAAGGTACACGTGTGAAAGATCCTACACTTTGTGTCAACATATATATATCTTTGCCATATTGCTATGGTCTGGTCAGACCCAGAGAGACATACCCATTTATGATGTGATGTGAGGTTAATTGTGTCATCATATGCTTGGATTTTTCTTCTTTCAACTCACATTGTCACCATTATTATTTTGTACTAATGAATAGCTAGAGCCTAGAGGGTAACAAAAACATACACCTCCCACCCTTTGCCTAATTGCGCCGTAGCTAGATTTTCTTTTCCTCTTTTCCTTTTTTGTTGTGTAGGATTAATTGTACTATATTATTAGCTTCATATTGGTGGAATTATACTTTGGGAAAGCATCTATATGTTAAGAGAAAATGTGACTTTATATGGTTGGATTTTGGGGGTGGATTTAATGCTTAATTTTGTCATTAATTAATTAATTAATTAATGAAATTCCCCAACATAGATATGCAAACTCTAAAAACATCATTTAAATTAGTTAACAAATTATAAACATCTCCCTTTTATTAATAGTAAATTGGTATGATATACTCTTTCTGTCCCTAATTATAAGTCCCTTTTTGGTCAACCAACATCAAACTTTGACCAATGATTTATAAATATATATATATAATTTAATTTTAAAAAACTATATGTTCAAAGGTTCGTAATTCAAAGTTTATAAGTATTATTTTTAAAAATTATATCACTTTATATATTTTTTTATAAACAATGGTCAAAGTTTAATTTGATTGACCAAAAAATGACTTATAATTAGGGACAGAAGGAGTATATTTCAAGACACCCTTATATAACATCTCAAAAACTAGAACTATATGTGATATCCAGGACAAAAGTACCCAGGACCCTCCTTGACTAATTAAGTAAATAAAACATTAATTAGAGACCTGTCCAGAATTAAGCACATGATCATTACAGGACAGGTTATAAACATTTTGCATATGTCTTTTTATATATATTGTTACAAGTATTTCCCATGTTATATTATCACAATAATACTAGTACTCCATATTTTTCTGTTTTTCACGAATGTTACTATATATCATCATGTGGATCGAGTATGAATTTCTAATAGATAGTGAGTGGTAAACACAAAACAACCCTATGAATGATAGAGAAGAGTAGCATTAATGTCAGCCAAATTAAATTAATTTTCTCTCAAAACGTAAGGCAAATATACAAGTACGTACTAAAAGGTGCAAATTGCATGCAATGAAATAGTAAATACATTGATACGAGAGAGGGAATGCATGCATGGGGACGACATGATTATCTTATCGTATAGCCCTAACGCCCTATAATTAAGTCCTAATTGCTAAGGAAGACGGGAGAGCCTCAGCTTGTCGCGAACAGCGCCCACCTAAAAATTGGCCCACACTCTTTCTTTTTTGGCTTAGCCATTTTCTTCTTCATGAAGTCTCTATCGATGAAATGGATCTTGCAACTGCAGCTCCTGCGCCCACTGATCAACCCCAAAAGGATCAGATTTTTTGACAGATAAAGCCCCAAAACAAAAGGGTATATGCCTACTGAGTCAAAGTAAATTGGGTCCACGTATAGTATATAGTAAATTGTGATATACTAATGTTTATGGATGGAAGCAATTAATTAGACTATAACAGAACGTTTGTGCTTCTGCATGATTTGTCCTTGTCTTACTGCAACTCTTGCCGTGTGGGCTCTCTTAGGTGGGAATGGGAACAACTAAGAAGAATGCTTTCACTTTTTCCCACTCTGCAACTTTTAACTTTTAACACGACGACGACATAGTGGTTTTCCTCGCTATATCATAAAATCATAGATGAAATTAACAAGCAAGGTAAGAGACAGAAAAAGGGTTAATTTGTGCATATGATAAGATAAATAGTTTAGTTAACAGTCATATCTTTTGCATAAGTTTGGACTTTGGAGGTCTAATCAAACAAACTGATTTTAGGATCCCTCTTAAAACTTAAAACTGCTGCTGCTGCTGCTGCTTGCATATATATTGTCAAACCCACCTCTGTTTTTCCGATTCATCCTCAACCTCAAGGCTAAAAGACTAATTCATTGATTTGCTCTTGACAGGCCACATTAAGAAAAAGGACTTTGCACAATAGCTCATTTTCTGCTTGCTGAGCAACTACATAAGAATCTACCAATTGCAAGTACAATAGATTTCCAGCCCACACGTTGTTGCTTCTCTTCAGAGGTCCAAATTGTATCATCCCATAGAAACACATGAACACGTATATATCAGAGGAACATGAGCTTTGAGGATATCGAAATCATGGCATAACCAAATTAATTGAGGCAGTGGAGATTGCAGCCAGGGGTATATACATGCTGGTAAGAGCATAGAAATTGCAGGCTAACCTTGAATCTACTTGTACAAATGATGCATCATGCATTCAATGGAGAGTTCACATCATTGAAATGATAATATATATATTAGTATGCTACTCGATTGCCACTACAAAAACTACAAAAAAGGTCCAATACACAAATGTACAACTCCCTTGTGATATGCTTCAACATAAATTTTGCTTTTTGCACAAACACCAACTATATCACTGACTCTGCTGGAACTCTCATGAATAAACTTGATTTACTGATATGTAATACCCACCAGCTTGTCTCATGTCTCACCTGCAATTCTAATGAAACAATCTCAATTATGCAAAACATGATTAAAACGCTGACCGTCCTTGGTGCACAAGGCTTTAGATGAGGTAATTATTAGGAGATCGTTAAAACCAGAGCATCATGGTGAGTACAAAGTCCCTTTTCTCCCTCATGTAACATTCTTTATGCTACTACCCAGATCAACCAGCACAAATATTAATGATAACGCAGACGAGGATGGAACAATGGTATATTCAAAAGACAAAATCAACATTCTAAATAAGAAGTTGTAAGAGAAGGCTCTGGCAAATAATTTAGCTATAATATTCTTGGTCTTCATTATGTACATGTCTTGGCAAGTCCTATTGTTCTAATCCTTTATTTCACAATATAGTAAGTAGTATATAAAAGCAGTTCATACACTTGTGAAATACATAATCCTGAAAGTCAGCAAACTGTCAAGGTATGTCCAGTACATAAATGAATGATTTAAGAAACTGTGGATTATCTTTCTCCCTTGGCCTTAGGTTATAACTACCAATGAAGGAAAGTACTATAAGCAAAGCAACAATGACAAGATGAAACTTAACAAACTCAGTCAGAAGAACAGAGTACTTACCAAGTTCTCTTCCCCATTTATTAACTTTCCTTCTTTAAATAGCACAGTAGATCAGCAAAACAGATTTCCTACCAGATAGACCATCAGTTACATGAACCCAGAGATATTACCTTGAATTTGCACAATCATTCAACAATAAACAAGGGACTTAGAAGTTTGCACGATTATCTAGTTCATATAAAAATGTTTCTCAATACCATTTTTCTTTAATCTATGAAAACAAACTTCATAACTATCCAAAATGTCCAAAAATAAGGGAACCTAAATCTTATGTCATTTTAGGGTAGTTTTGGTCATCATATTCCCCAAGTACTATTAACTTTAAAAGTTACTCCTCAAATTACATCATTCAAGAGCATTCCATGAAGGCTCCTTGGTGAGTACCAATGTTAGTTACCAACAAGCATAGTTCACGAGGCAACATATATCAAAACAATATCTTAACCTTCATTCACAGTGGGCAGATATGATCCTCTTTTATGTCCTAGTGAATGCAGTTCCACCATAAAACAACTTCTGAAAGTTTTTGCAAAGAGTCAAGAGCCAGACTTGAAGATCAACAGAAATAATGATGGTACATTAGCATAAAACAAGACAGTGAATGGCCTAATATATATGGTTTGTCAATTTTTGGGTTTTATTGTAAGTTGCCAAGACGAGATACTAGCAGAATTTGATGGCTGAAGCTATATGTGTTTGATGCATAAGCATCAAAAATCACTTTCTTCATGCGGTTTCAACACTATATTATGATACAATGAAGTATAATGCTAGAACAGATAGGGTCTTAACTCTAAACCATACAAACACTCATACTTGCTTTAGATTCATGAAAAATGATTTCTCACAACAGAATAGTTCATGAGTTTCCGCATAAAAGAAACTCTACTTTTACAACTGATTATTTTGTTGTCTCATTTCCCGATCATTCAAACAAGCTTTATAATTTGTATTCTTCTATGGAAAAATAAATCCTGTCCTAATCGCTAAACAACTATTACCTAAATAGAGAAAATGACAGTAAAATGAGAAAGAAGAAGTATGTTATTTCAAGTGCATCAAGGTTATAGTTATATCCAACTATGATCATACCAAGAAATTCTGCTTGCACAGGCATGAGTTGTATTCTGTTCAAATTTACACCATTTGATGCTATTCAACACAATATCTATAATCTATTCTCAATATGTTTAATAATAAAATGATATGTTTACTGTCATGAATGCCACATCAATATATAACAATCAATCACAGCATATGAGATGACTCAAAATCATTCAATTCCAAGTTTTGACTTAGGCGACGCAATTAATGCAAGAGATTCAGTATCTTTATGCCATCTCAATAACAGTTACTGTCTTCCTTGTACATGTTCTTAATCATTTTCCAGTCCACCATGAATAAAAGGCTCAATCAACAGATAAAAGTCAATTTAGCAGTCTAGGAAAAAGAAAAGATAAAATAAACATAAGAGAGTAAATTTTGAGATTAAGACCATATATTGAATCTTGTCAAGGTGTGATTATATATGTAATCTAAACCAATCCAACACCAACCTCTCAAATGTTAGAAAGCAGGATAAGGATGACAAGGCCCACCAGACAGATAATTTGGTCCTCATCTTCTCCGAAAGGACACAAATAACTTGAGAGTCCATCCATGTACATATGTTGTATTGCTTCATCAAGGCCTTTAAAATATGATTTTCTTCACAACCAGATGCAGCTAACAAGCAAGTAGAGACCCACAAAGCTTTAGCAAGTCCTAAAATTGTACTAGGTATAGGCCCGCTTCGTCGCGGGCGTAGAGTTTGGAAACAGGCTCTAGGGGAATATGGTGATCAAGAAGGGATTAATTAATTTTTATTTTATTCAAGATATTATATGAAGAAACCGATTTAGATTATGTAATCTGGGTAAAATAGAAGGTATATGTGCTCATTAAAAGGGTGGAATGGTTAATTTGTACAAAAGAATCGAAACCATAAAAAGGTATGCGAAATTGTTGATTGGTATAAATTAAGTTAGGTTCCATTGGTCGTATTATAGCAAGTAAGGGGGAAACACGTTTAAGGTCTAAAATCAACAATCCAAAATGCAGAAGAACTAACCGTTAGCCGTGTTGAAGACCTCTTAGCAGGAAAGGAGCCTAACAAAATGACAACCTCTAGAACATTAAGAACCCCAATAGGCAATAGCCAAATGATGAACTTTTAGTCTGAAAAAAAAAGAAAAAAAAAGAGAAAATTCTATAAAGAAAATTTGAATTAGAATTTTCACCCTCAACAGGCCTCCTGCACTTTCTGATATTGATGCCATAACTTGCATATTCTCACCCAAAAGACCCAACAGTAAAATTGTGCAAAATATAAATGTTGGGAGCTCCATTGTCCCTACGTATTTGCTCCGGATTCTGCTCAATCTCCCAACCCACAACAAAAGTTTAAGAAATCAAACACATAGATAAATGCAGACAACATTAATCTGCACAATTGCAATAAAAAGACGTTATAAAACCCTCGTTTAGATCCCATAAACTACACAATTCAAGATGCTGAAACATTTTACATTTATTAACATCAAACCACAATGAATTGGCTTTAACAGCATAAAGAAAAAGGTAATTGACATAAAATTCAGGGGAGGAAAATGAATTTGAAACACCATCGATCAATTAATGCTTTTGGATATTTAATAAACCAAAAACACATGCTGTTGAGATGCATGAAATGACCAAGGAACTCCATGGTAAGAAATCCACATTGTCACAATCTACATACATTGAAATGGTAAAAAAAAAAATGATAGACATGTGTAGAAATGGAAAAACCACTGATAAGATCAACATCTCCTGCCAAATATCTCCCAAACTGTTGTAATCCGGATATCCCAAACTATAATCTATCAAATTCATCATAACTATAATCTATCAAATTCATCATGCAAGCGGAAGCAACTAAAATAATAAATCATCCACACAAGAAAAAAAAATTTACGTGGTTCGACACTAAACTTGCCTACGTCCACGAAACAGAAGAGAAATCCACTAGTTATAGAAAATTAAATCAACACATAATTATCAATAACTCTCTCTCAATCTCTCAACCCAATCTAACAATCAATCCTAAACCAAACCCAAACAATTTTGAGCACTTTCGCTCGGTCTCTATTTGAGCACTCTCGCTCGGTCTCTAACAAACTAACAATCACATCTACCAAACCAAACAATCACACATACACACCCATAAGGACCATCCTTTTGTCCTATGGGGTGCCTCCACCCAAATCTAACCCTTAGACTACATCTTTTCACCAAGCATACAAAACCCTATAGAGAAACTCTCTATTTATACTAGCACAAATTAAGCCAGAAATCCTTTTCCTACTAGGATTCCTGTTTACCAAGTCTTTTTGTCCCACAATCAATATGCCTAAAAAATCTCAATCCAAATCTATTTGGGATTTGAGGCAAAATCCTAACAATCTCCACCTTGACTCAAATTCCATCAAATCTTCAATCTTCAAACAATATTCAAGGACATGCATGGCTCCACCTACGATGAAAGTCTCTCAATCTTCAAGCAATCTTCTCTTGTGTGTCTTCATCTTCACTGCATCATCTTCAACTTTAATTCCGAATCCGATCTTACTTTTCATCCAAATCTGATTTAAAAAGCCAACATGCAAATCTTTAAAACATTCATCAAGCAGCAAGATTTGGCAATCTCCACGACAACCAAATCTACTGACGAACCATATCTCAAGTTTGGGTTACCAGGCAGCCTCCAATCCATTCAACCTGAGCTCGGATACCAATTGTTGTACTAACACATCCGTTATCGAACTTTGCCACATCTGAAAACTGTTTGTTCCATTGAACGGCTTAATCTCAAACTTCAAAGCTGATCCGCTACTAGTGCCTGCCATCTTCAATCAACCAAGCTCTGATACCAATTGTTGTAACCCGTATATCCCAAACTATAATCTATCAAATTCATCATGCAAGCGGAAGCAACTAAAATAATAAATCATCCACACAAGAAAAAAAATTTATGTGGTTCGACACTGAACTTGCCTACGTCCACGAAATAGAAGAGAAATCCACTAGTTATAGAAAATTACATCAACACATAATTATCAATAACTCTCTCTCTCAATCTCTCTACCCAATCTAACAATCAATCCTAAACCAAACATAAACAATTTTGAGCACTCTCGCTCGGTCTCTAACAAACTAACAATCACATCTACCAAACCAAACAATCACACATACACACCCATAAGGACCATCCTCTTGTCCTATGGTGTGCCTCCACCCAAATCTAACCCTTAGACTACATCTTTTCACCAAGCATACAAAACCCTATAGAGAAACTCTCTATTTATACTAGCACAAATTTAGCCTCCAAGAAATCCTTTTCCTACTAGGATTCCTGTTTACCAAGTCTTTTTGTCCCACAATCAATAGGCCTAAAAAATCTCAATCCAAATCTATTTGGGATTTGAGGCAAAATCCTAACACAAACCTCATCATCCTCAATCTCCATTGAAGCATCAACATCCTCTCAATGGTAGCATAAGCACCTTTATCCTTCTTGATATCAATTTCACCACCGGATATATGAATTTTTTTTTCTCAGTAACATCTATTTGCCATGGACTCAAAAGCCTCGCCAGGCTGACACACCCCTACCTGAAAGCCATAAATCAAATTAATATTGATCAGAATAAAAATTGAAAGAAACAACTTTTTAGAATTTAAATAAAATAAAATCATCAAGCAAAACTAAATGATTGGTTGTCGCGCTTTGCTTCTTCCAGTTACTCTCTGTCAGAGCAATAAGGTTTTTACAGTAAGGCACATGAGGTCTCTGCTCTGCCTTCACCATACCTCACTAAATATCCAACTATATCATTTACCAATCCTTTAAAGTTAAATTTCAAATTGCGAATCAAATCAAATGGTATTTGATTAAGAAAACAACTATACATTTAAATGTCAGTTGGAGACTAAACAACATAGGACATATATTAGTATAATAGTGGTAACAGCTAAAAAAATAGAAAGAAACAATTACCACAAATAGATAGAATGCCATACTTGATCCAATAAAACGAAGAAAAAGAACTTCTCTCCCACACCAGTCGAGCAACATTGATAGTCTAAAAGCAGGTAAATTATATCTAAACAATTGATCTACTACCATCTTCTTCCCAGTGTGGTGTGCCAGAAGAACAACATAGGCAGGAAAAAACAAAATCACAACCTAACAGCGTAAAAAATCAAAGAAACAATTACTCACCGACTATATTGATTGATACGATGGGTGGAGAGGAGGATATAATAAACGAATAGAGACAAGACAGAACGGAGGATAAATGACGACAAAGAAGCGACAGGGTGAAGAGGGTAGAGCAGGGGCTGAAAACAGTTCTCAGGGTGAGCTGAGAAGATAAGGGAAGACGAAAAACGTGAGAAGATGAAGGAAGATGGAAAACGTGGCCAAGAATAACCGGATCAAAGGGTCGGGGATTGGGTTTTAAATTGGGTTTCCGGGTCGCGAATTGGAGACTGAAATTGGGTGACGTGGCACGCGCGGATTTCAAACTCATTCTTATACCAACTATTTAGAGTGTGGTGAGAAATAAAATCATCATAATCAACAAAAATCCACAATATTTATTTCTATTTATGAATAAATAGCAAAGATGTCTTATTAGGACATATAGGAAAGATGTGATATTAGTCACAATTACTTCGTCTTACCTTATAGGTTTCTATGGAAGAATGCAAGAGATCAAGCATGACTTCCCATAACTAACCATGTAAGGCTACATTTGACACACCTTAGAGTAGAAGAATGGCGATTGGAATTTGTCTTCCTACAGGAACCCAGAAATTCTGTCAGGACTTGGGAGATATTGAAAACATGAAGAAAGCTATTGAAAGTAAGAATAACATGCCACATGAGACAAATGAAGTATACCACCAGTCATTTAATTTTGATATACAGCCAGGAGTTACGAGGAAGTTCTAATTCAAGAAACTGTGTTAAGTAAGCTACTGATTGTTGTTTATGCAACTTTACTCCAATTTGATTCTAGCAGACTTTTGAACTGTTGCGCCAAAAATCTCTTAATATAGTTTTCGCGGAAAAACCTTAGTGACAGCATAGGGGCGTGCCAGTCAATTTGCTGAAATTGACAAAGAGAAAATAAATAACAAGATCTGGTGAAAGCGCATCAGATTAAAAGATCTGGGGTGCGCGTAGCAGCAGATTTAAAAGATCAGAGCGATTGTGGGGACTGGATCAAAGTCACACCGGAGCATTTAAATCATCGATCCATAAGAACAAGACTTCCTAAAGAAGAGCGCTTCAAGAGCTGTGATTGAGATTTGAGAGAAAAAGGCAATTTGATTTTTATTGCTGAGAGAGAAACAAGACTATAGTGTTTTTATGTCCGTAGACAAGATTGAAACAAGGAAAATATGAAGAACGAGTAAGAACTCGTGAAGAACAAGAGAAAAAGGCGCGGAGCCAGAGAGAAAATAAGCACGGAGCTTGGTTTTTTGCCGGAGTAAGTTTGTGAAGTGCAGGACTTGATTGTGTTGAGATGTGTGATCTGAAGCTCTGGAGTTGATTCCTTTATATAGGGGGCGGCATGGGCCTTGAAACTGGTGGGCTTTACTTGCTAAGGAAGGCGTTTTATTTGCTGAGGAAGCCGAACTCTTCTGATTGGTCGAAGGAAATTTCCAGGAAGTTGCAGTGGAGCTTCCTTCTCCTTCTGGTTGCTGCAGCAGGTGATAGGAGGATGACGAGAAGGGTGTGAGGCGTCTCTCATAGCATATAGGCGACTTCCCTCCCTAGGTAGTATAAGGTACTAGGCAGCATGAGGTGATAGGCTGCATCTACTGTATCAAGTGTAGTCCCTATTGCCTCCAATGAGCTGAAACTACTAAATAGGCTGAGAGGTGACCATGGATCATAAGGGATATCACCTAGGCCACGAAATTACTCATACTTAGCCATATTTAGGTCTTCCAAGGACGAAAATACCCTTTCATTAAGAACTATGGCTATACCGGGGTGATAAAGCCACTTTGTCCTTAACTGAAAAGAGTGTAAAAGTTGCAAACAAACTTGGATTGAGCTCAAACTTGACCAATAGGGTTCGTATATCAGCCATAGACTATGGTTAAAATCTTGGCTTGATCCGAGCCTTCCTTCATAGTAAACCGAGCTTCTCACCTCAAACTGTCCTTAAATGAAAAACTAGCATAAGTTTTTCATTCTAAGTCTGAATGAGCTGAAACTTTTCCAAGGTACTTAGAATATCTCTATAAGACTTTGGAAAAAATTCTAAGTAAAACCGAGCTCCCCTTGATGGTGAACTAGGTTCCTCTCCCTGAGTTGTCCTTAAATGAAAAACTAGCATAAGTTTTTCATACTAAGTCCAACAAGGCTAATTTTCCACCAGTAAACTTAGATTATCCCCATAAGGCTATGGGAAAAATTATAAGTAAAACCAAACTCTCTAGCATAGAGAAGTTGGTTTGACACCTCAAACTGTCCTTAACTGAAAATCTAGCATAAGTTTTTCATACTAAGTCTGTTTGAGATGAAATTTCACCTAGATGGCCTATGTGTATCAAGGAACATCATGGTAAAACCCCTACTTGGAGCCGCACCCCCTAAGTAGTACTATTACGTTTGACCTTGCCTTTTTGTCCTTAAATGAACAAAATGCAAGTTTGCCTCTCAGGGGAGTACTACTAGCTGGGCGGCCTGACCACTATACTAGGGTGGTCATGTATGAGGGTGGTGAGTGATGATATCTCACACCTCCCTTAGTTCAGTGAGTGTTTCTCCTGGTGATACTCTCTTACTCTCTGCCTCCCCAGTGCAAGGGATGAGGAGACTACATCATATGACTATGATAGCCATAGGGCGGCCTTCCCTGGGTATGGGAAAAACTTAGATTATTTTATCCCATGATATATCTCCCACCTGCATGTCAGGTAGCATACAACTTCCTTCCTTACTCTCTGCCTGAGGTATTAGGCTGCTGTATCTAAGGAAGCTGCACCCTTGAGACTTGTTGCACCACATCCCTATAGGTAGGGGCGGCACATAGGGAGAAATTAATAATAATTATTCCAAAAATAATAATTATTAATTAATTTACTTATTAATTTTGGCCTTTATTCATTAATTGCAAGATTTCTCCTAATTTTGACAGAATCAGGGTGGTGCAGAAACTAAGTTTCATTAGGATTTCTGATTAAATCCTGACCATTCATCTTGATCTTTATTATGCAAAGACCAATTTACCCTCAATTGTAAATTGAGGTATAAACATGAACTTAGATTTTAGTTAAGAGACAGCTTTAAGACATCAATGACGTGGCTTCCTTCTTAACATATCAATGGGATCAATTCAATAGTACATAAAGTAACATGCCATTCCCTAGAAACATAAATTTTCAATTACAATTTCTTGAAGACGTCTGCAAATTTAAATGTATTGTGCAATCAATAAGGCTATGATAAGTAAGCAAATTTATACTATACGCAACATGAGAAGCAACAATCAACAAAAAAAGAAGTCACCGTTACCTAACATTTTAGTTTTAATACTTGGTACCCCTTTTGCTCCACATACCTTTGTCCTTGGACCCTCATTGAGATCCTCGTTTAATTGCACTTAGTTTTAGCCTTAGACTCCTCTTCATATAAGACTAAAAAATATGCAGAATTGGTTTAGGGCATTAGTTGTTTAAAACCCATCTGTAGAAGGCAAAGCAAATTTGGTAATTACCCAAAGCTGAACAATACTTGTAAAATTTCAAATATGAACATGCAAAAAGGGCATGTGAATCATTATATATAGAAACTACATATAACCATTCTCTATGAAATCATTAAAAATGTTAAAAAATTAAAATTTTAAAATAATGGGATTCATAATGCTAGAAGTCAGATTTAAATAAAATCATCAAGCAAAACTAAATGATTGGTTGTCGCGCTTTGCTTCTTCCTGTTACTCTCTGTCAGAGCAATAAGGTTTTTACAGTAAGGCACATGAGGTCTCTGCTCTGCCTTCACCATACCTCACTAAATATCCAACTATATCATTTACCAATCCTTTAAAGTTAAATTTCAAATTGCGAATCAAATCAAATGGTATTTGATTAAGAAAACAACTATACATTTAAATGTCAGTTGGAGACTAAACAACATAGGACATATATTAGTATAATAGTGGTAATAGCTATAAAAATAGAAAGAAACAATTACCACAAATAGATAGAATGCCATACTTGATCCAATAAAACGAAGAAAAAGAACCTCTCTCCCACACCAGTCGAGCAACATTGATAGTCTAAAAGCAGGTAAAATATATCTAAACAATTGATCTACTACCATCTTCTTCCCAGTGTGGTGTGCCAGAAGAACAACATAGGCAGGAAAAAACAAAATCACAACCTAACAGCGTAAAAAATCAAAGAAACAATTACTCACCGACTATATTGATTGATACGATGGGTGGAGAGGAGGATATAATAAACGAATAGAGACAGGACAAAACGGAGGATAAATGACGACAAAGAAGCAACGGGGTGAAGAGGGTAGAGCAGGGGCTGAAAACAGTTCTCAGGGTGAGCTGAGAAGATGAGGGAAGACGGAAAACATGAGAAGATGAAAGAAGATGGAAAACGTGGCCAAGAATAACCGGATCAAAGGGTCGGGGATTGGGTTTTAAATTGGGTTTCCAGGTCGCGAATTGGAGACTGAAATTGGGTGACGTAGCGTGTGCGGATTGGCCAATCAAGCACGTGGCGCACGCGGATTGGCCAATCAAGCCAATTGAAAAAAGTGGCACGGCATCCACTCTTTATATGTATGTAGTATAGATATAGATTTTGCTATCAATGTACTTTTGAAAGATATGATTTCCAACACAACCAAAAAAAATGTCCACAATATTATTTATGTTTCCTGATAAAAAGAACAAAATGCCAAAACATTTTATCCACATACTCCCAATATCAGGACCCTCATATTTAATACCAGCTGATATCCACAAGACATGTTCATACTTTTTTTTTTATCAAATATCAAGTGTCAAACTTAAATTGGGTACTCAAGAAACAGAGCAAAACAATGGAGAAATCAACATAAACAAACATAATAAACAAAAGAAACGTACTTTAAAGAAGACACATTTTTCCCATTCATACTGCACATATGAAGACTATGAATTAATGATTAAGAAACAAGAATTGATAAGAAAGATAATAACAATAGTATTGACACATCAAATAAAACAATAATACTTCTTTTTTAATAACCGAGGTTACCAAATCACTCGGAAACAAGTAAGAACAGAAAAATCTAATCGGAAAAATGAAGAACTTTCCAATTTCTTCTTCTTTCGCAGATAACTCCCTTTGCAACAACATGGTAAAAAGATACCAATACCAAAACAATGTAGCAACAGAAACCTTCAAATTTTCATTTCTAAATCATTTATTGGCGCAATCCCTCGCAAAATGACCTTCTTCTCCACAATTGAAACATTCTGTCCTAGCTGCCCCTCCTCCTCCACCTCCGCCTCTTCCGCCTCCGTATCTTCTATTTCCACCACGATCTCCACGGCCACCACTGTATCTCGTACTGCCACCACTTTGATAACAATCCCTCGCCAAATGCCTCATCCTCCCACAATTATAACACGCGCCACTACCACCTCCTCCTCCTCCTCCACCGCCACCGCCGTAACTACCTCTTCTATAACCACCACCACTGCCTCTACCTCTTACACCAAAAGATCCTCCTCTTCCACCACCACGACGAGATCGGGGAATAGGATTGACATCAACGGCTTTGGCGCGCCCGTCCTCTCCGAAATCAACGAAGAATTCTACAGGTTGATTATCGGAGAGGGTGCGAAAGCCTTGGGAAAGAATAGAGGTTTGGTGAACAAAGAGGTCGTCGCTGCCGTCATCTGGAGCTATGAAGCCGAAACCCTTTTGGGCACTGAACCATTTGACTGTGCCAGTGGATCTCTCGGTGCTAGCGGTCTCGTCTATTGCCTTAGAGACGATTGTAGAAAAGGCCCAAAAGGAAAGAAAGAAGTTTCCTCACTGAAGGGCTTTTTTTTTTCCTTTTGGTCTGTGCGCCAAGAATATCGCGGGCAGGCTTTTTTTCTTTTTGGTTTTTAGACCGGATTGGTGGAGATTTGACGGTGGATATGTGGGCTTTTGGATTTGATCTAACGGTTTAAAATTTTCGGTTGTTTATCCGTTTGAGAGTGTTTGACTGGCTTTGCTTAAATATAAAGATAAAGAAGGTTAATTGCTCATATTGATCCCTAATGTTAACGAAAATGCTCAAATCAGGGCTCATTTCTTTTAATTTGGTTAAATAAGATCCTAACGTTATTGAAAATGCTCAATTAAGAGTCTGGCGTCAATTAGGATGATGCATGTTTGATGCGCCTAGGCATAAGCACGTGAGTGAATAAAAACACGACGCGTGGATATATTAAACTTTTTATGAAACAATTTTGTAAATAGAATTTATAAAATTTAAAAAATTATAACCTAGCGTTTGATGTTTATATAAAACTATAGTTTGCCTTTAATAGTTCATCTTGTCCATTTCAACTCTCTCTCTCTTAAAAATTTCTCTAACTTCTCTCTAACATCTATCTACCTTAACCATCAGTTTCCACCGTAAAAGCTCTGACTAGTTTCACAACAAGCCATCGTTGTTGCTTGGTCAACTCTGAAAGTTGCGGCTTAACGGCGAATGGATTTTGGAAATCTTGGTTTCCAATATAGGTTAGTTTAGGGTTTTAGAATAGTAATCGTCTAGGGTTAAATTTCCATTGCATTTTGATTCAATTTATTTTTATTGGTTAGGTAAACTTATAATTACTTTTGGGTTAAAAAATTAATTGGAAATTATAATTCGAAAGTTTAGAGTTTCATCGAAGTGAAAAAAAAATTGGGGGCTTTCTAGGAAATGGTTTATTTGGGGTTGGGTTTTGGATAATAAGAAAGAATAGGGTATGGGTTTTGTTGTGTTTGAGTAAATTGCTCTGAATTTTGACGGTGTCATATAAGGGCCTAATTTTTCCGACCTAATTGAGTCCCTAGTCCTTCCACCTTTGAGATTTTTGCTATGTTTATAATGATACAACCATATTTTGGCATTCTATACTAAGCAAATGCTAGTAGTTAGATCTTCCAACCACTCTGAAATTAATTTCCCTCTATGAGTCTAGGTTTTGCTTGTGTTGTTCGTTAATATCTCGTTCATGTTCGTTATTAAGATTATAATAATAATAATAATAATAATAATATATGTAGTTATATCTTTTATTTCAAATAATATTTTGATTTTATTAGTAATATTTTAATAGAAATTAAGTTTTAATAATATTTCTAATAATATTTGTTTGTGAACATACTCAATTAGTGTTCATGAACACATTCATTTATTTGTTCATGAATAAGTCCATTTAAAAGAGTCGAACATAAACGAACATGAACACTGCATTAATAAACGAACACGACCTCGAATACCCTATCAAAATTTTAAACGAACACGAGCCGAACTCGAACAAGCAAAATATTCGCGAACACGACTGATTCACATTCGAGCTCATTCGAGCTCGGCTTATTTACAGCCCTATTAATGAGGTAGTTGTCACAATTTTATGATGTAACAACAGTGGTGTTTATGAACCTCCACACCACATTAGACATATATATTGGCCTGAACACAATTTAGATGGACATAATTGCGATGTATACTTTTTTCTTTTTGTCCGTTTTCTGTCCCACTGGATTTTTCTTGTTTAATTTATTTAATGAGACAGTAACAATAAATCCAAAATTTAGTCACTAGAATAATATTTCGTCCAAGTAGGAGTGTTATGAAGAATTGACTCAAAATTAGATGACGAAGTTAATATTAATACATTCATCAAAGATATATTCTTTTATTTACTCACGAAGTATTAAACATTTATATATATAAATATATATATATATATATGTAATAAATAGGGCTTTTAAGTTACTCCTTGGAGGGACATATATAAAAAGCTTCGACGATAATTTTAGACAACACAGAGGATAATACAAGCTTCACAGGTCATTATTCTTCCTAATTCTCTCTTACATATTTTCTCTTTGCTTTGTTTGCTTTTATACTAACTAATAGCACTTCCATAACAACTAGTTTAGGTATTGGTCGCTGTCCGGGAATGAAAAACAATTGAAAAAATTATTTTTGGGAAATCCCAATGATTTTCACAAAGTTTAGGATGTAAATTATTATATTAGATAATTTTATGCGGTTATGAGAAAACATTACTGAGAAATAATTAGTATTGATTGGTGTTATAATTCATGATTTTATAAGTTGTGATCTAAATAAA